>LPNX010764884.1:0-167785 GCA_001517045.1 Pseudotsuga menziesii
CGAGACTTTCCCCCAAGGACTCATTGAGTGGCTTGAATATTTCTGCCATGTGACCCAGGTGTGTGAAAGGTGGCAACAGGGTCCAAAATTTAAAAAATTTGGGAAATCGTTGCAGCTGCAACAGACCCTTAGCATGAATTTGACAAACTTGAATGAATATGGAAAATGTGATTAGGCCATTGTGACCCAATGGAAAATTTTGGACATGACAAATCCTCCCTTCCCAATATTTCTTATCCTTGAGCAATTCCAAACATGGGTGTTGAAGAACCTGCTTTTTGTATGATTCTTTGAAGTTACCACTGAGTTTCCCAACTTTGAGTCTTTGAGATTCCATGAAAATTTGAGAGAGTAACCACCATGCTTGTTGGTACAATAATATGATAAAAATCAATTTATTAAGTGGGGAATCCATCTCCCATACTTCTTGTTTCCCAAAAAAATTTAAATCAATGGGACTAAAAACTATCATAGGGTCCCATTGCTTGTATTGCACTCCAACAATTAAGAGTTCTCTCCAACCCATACCATTAGGAAAGAGAATTATGGGAACCCATTTTCTTGTATGCACTCTTCCAAACATCATGAGTACATAATATATATCATCAAAGTACATAACAACATAATAAAAATGTACATCAAGGAGGTGTCCTATCAAAACATCATAAAAGTGCTTATACCTCCAATTAAGTAGACCACCATTTTCCAAGTGCAAACAAGCTTCAAGTGTCCAATAAAATATGCTCCAATGACATAGGTGAGGATCCCATGTCCTATAATGCTTCTCCCAAAGGATGTGATATTCATCAAAATATTCATCCATGTATTCTTTCATGGGAGAAGTGAATGAAGAATCTCCACTTAGACCTGAACCATATAATGAGAAAAAAAACAAGGAGACTTGAAATATGTCAAAGAAGGCTCACCCATACATCCATGAATTAGATAATCATTAATATATAACAAATTATGTGGTTGGAAATAAAAATGTTCTCCCATCATAAATCTATTCACCCCAGTGTCGGATGAAGCTCCTCCAACATCAAATGAACCAAGTGTTGAGCAAGAAAAACCATGACTCTTTAAGTGACTCAAATGCATATCAGATGTGCATCCATGTAGATGTGCATCATCATAAATTAAAAAATGATGCTACTACAAATGTGAATAATAATGGTCTCCAACCATGTCATCATAAAAATTTAATCTAGGAGTTCCATACTCACGTGGCACCATAAAAAATAACCCTTTCACGCATACTTCATTAAGACTAATGTTGCAAAACATGGAATTGTAGGATGTAGGAGAATGAAATAACTCACCCAAATGATAAAAAATTGCAGAATTTTCATCATGGGAAGGATCCATATGGGTAGTATCATGCAGCTCCTTCAAAAGTCTGAAACCTTTGTCATAGATTGATCCCAATACAGAGGAATCATGCTCTTCTTTAAAAATTGCATAACCTTCATCAAGAGACAATTCAAGTTCCTCTACCACCACATCAAGTGTTTTGATCTCTTCAAGACATCAAGTACATTCAAATTTCCACATTTCCCATGATCCACCATGTCATGAGAATCCTCCAAACAATCTACCATTTGACAATTTGAAACACAGGAGGAAAAACAAGTATCTTGCAACTTTTCAAGAAGTTGCTCATTTTGAATTGTGAGCATATGATTATCCTCATTATTCTTCAATTATGCATCATGTAACAATTCATTAAGCTCAAACAAATGGTTTATATAAAAAATAAAACACATTAAATTACCTTTGATGTGGCACATTTCTCTTTGAATCTTCTCCATGTCTTCAAGGAAGGATGTTTCCTCCAATGAAGTAGCTCTCCAACAAGAATTTGACACTAATTCTTGAGTATCATGGAGTATTCTAAGGGCCTCTTGGATATTATTTTCATTCATATTTAAGGACCATTCAACAAAATCAGGCTCTTGCAAATGAGCCTCCCCATATTCTTCCTTCTTGCTTAGACCAACTTCATGAAGCTCAAGTGGTGATGGGGAAGTTGATCTTGTTTCTTCTTCAAATACTACAAGGTCTTCATTTTCATGTTTACTAGAAATTTGGCTTACAAATTTTTTTGAAATTTTATCTCTATGTCACCAACATAGATTTGTGAGCACCTACCAGTAGGTACACTGTCATAGTTCAAGCATCCATCATTAGATTCTCTTTGTTTCATTTCCAAGGTCGAATGTCTCTCGAAATTATCTTTAGTATTTTCAATAGAAACTTCTTCATACTCATGTTATGTCTATTCATTTTTTTTAGAGTCACTTGGGAGTGAATTTTGATCTTCTTCATGTACTACTTCTTCTACTTCAAGTATTTTAGAACTAGGTGGTTCATGGGTCTCCTCCTTTTGCTCCTTCAAGAAAGTTGATGCATTTTTCCCCTTGTTTTTCTTAAAATCATTTTTTTTCAACTTTGGATAGCCAAATATTTTAATCCTTTGATAATATTATTGGTCATGTCTTCAAAGATAGGTTCCATAATTTTTATAAGCTCGTCACCATCATCTGAGGTTCCCTTTTCATCCCTAGTCATAGTTTCCTCTTCAACAAAAAAACTTTTGGGTTTCAATAAAAAATGGTGGTACCTAAATTATTTTACTCATAATATCAGACCACATTAAGTGCCAATATAATACTCTTATACCACTGTATGTCTCTTTTTGAAAATTTATTAAATGACCAATTTTTCCACTTTTTTCCCAACTTCGACCTTAACTAGTTTTGATGTCTAGACCTCCAAATTGACACAAATGCTCCCAAATTTTCTCATAAGTTATATGAATGATATTATAAATTAAATATTATTTTCATGGATGTTTTATGACCCCACAATTACTTCTGAAACTTTTTAAATGTTTTGTTCAAAGTAGGAGTCTTTACTAGCAAATGATGGCTCCAATTCCCTCTGGGTAATTGTCGAAAATGGATTCTCAAATGATTCCAAAGTCACTAAAATTTATGAAAAGAGGTAGGGGAAGTGTGGGGGAAATTTTTAAGGTCTCATATGCATCATGTTTCATTTTATAAATGTTGTTATGACTCTCTCCCAAACAGCTCCCAGATCACAATTTCGACCCTTGGGGAAAAGGCACCAGATCTTCTCCCAATGGAATTAAAATGAGTAAAATGGATTTCAATGCTTAAGTACTAAACATGAAACCTATAATAAATATTAATTATAGTCCATTCATCATACATTTATCAGAGCCTTATATTCACTAGTACAAAATGATAAATTAATGACTAAAAAAATGACTAAAATCAGGCTGTAAACGACTATTTTTGAGTCGGTGAATAATAGTAGCTAATTTCCACTATATTATAGCTAGTCGTATTCAACTCAGTCATTAATAGATTGAATTATTAGTCATTTATTTATTCATTTATTTAGTCATTGATAGTCAATGATTTAGTCACTAATTGCAGCAATTAATGACCAAAGATACAACTAAATAAACTACTATATGATAACATATTAATGACTAAGCTAAATACGACTAGATAGGGGAAATTAGCTGCTAATAGTCATATATATGTGAATTTAGTCATTTTTGTAGTCACAAATTTATGATAGGGTACGGAGGAATTGAACCACCAACCTCCTGCCTATAATTAGGTAGGTGTTCTACCATTGAGCTAGTACCCTTTAAGAAGTTGTTATTGCTTGATAATGATGGTATTTGAACAAATTTTTCATTATTCAAGCATAGAAAGTAATGATTATCAAGTTACTATATATCCATAATGGCTTACCCTGTACTAGTCCTTCAAGTCATTTTTGCACTACATAAATGCATTTGAAAGACTTGAAGGACTATTACAAGGTAAGCCAATATGTATCTATAGTAACTTGAAAATCATTATTTTTTCATGTTAATTCATCACATTCTACACAAACAAATATTTTTAATGATAACGAATTAGCACTCAAATAACACACCAATTAAACATCTCTCTTGAAGGGGAAATGCAATTCCTATACTCACCAAATTCCTTTTGATTACAATCTTAAGACACATTTTACAACCACCCAATATAGTGAAAACCATTGGAAAATATGTTAGAGTTTCAACAAACTCAATTTTAAAAGAAATAATCATGGAAAATAGAAAACCCTAAAACAATGCACTATTACAAATGTTACATAATAAACCCTTATGGCAACATAGACTCTTATTGCAAAAATCGATTGTCAATTGATTCACCAAATCATTTCAATTTTGGGTTGTGAAGCTTGGGATTAGAGAGAATCATTGTTGATAGAAAAGAACTTTTATGCATTGTCACAACAATATAAAAATAATATTATAACAATCATTGTGTTCTATATACACATATTTGGTCTTTAATGAATACAATTAAGAAAGCTATATCACTTGATTGCATTGTAGCCATTATTTTCCACTACTAAAATATCTTTGCCATGCCTTTACATGACCTCACATAGGACAATCATTGCATTGTCCTCCACCATCTTTCCTTCAAAGTTGTGAATTCGCAATCACATATGGGAAAAAATGAAAAAAATATCGATTGCCATGATTTGGAGTGAAACTAAGGACTTAAAAATATGTTCTTCCATAATCCTTTGGCTTGTTCTAGGCGTTTGGCCCCAATTCTCTTTGAATCCAACTTCACCAACGACAAGACATACACTATCCTTGTAATGTCATCATGATATTGAGTCCTTCATTTAACAGGACAATAGAAGTTAACCTAAAATATGAAGTAAACATAAAATATGGTTATATAGAAAATAACCAATTAGCTAATTTTCAGTTATTATCCCTGGACTCTTTTACAAATAAAGTTGAACAGAATGAGACAAACTTGTTATCCCATAATTTATCCTCCCTCCTAACACGAACTTCCTAAATCTTCTTTATGGCCTTAAAAGTATTTTGAACATTTCTATCATATCTCTCAGGCATGTTTGTTCTTCTCTCAAACTCGAGTGTTGTGTCCTGTTTATTTCAAAGCAACGATATTAACTAAAAATTTTGCATGTCTAATAATGTCATCAAATTAACTCCATCCACATCCAAAAATGGCCTTAAGCATTTGGTATGGCACAAAAAATTAAATGGTTTTCCTTGCATTCTTCAAAATTGTTAAAAGAAATTACTATTGTTGCAAAAAATGACTAATCTTGAAGTTTGTTCTGGCAACTATCTAAGTGCAAAGAGATAGACCCAAATAAGAAATCATCAATATTGCAAGTTTGAATGAAAATTGTGGCACAACATAGGAAAACATGTCAACATGTGTCATGGGCACACAAAAGATACCTTAGTAAGTTATTTTCCATGTAGCTTTCCATATGCTTTAGTCCACTTCACCTTTTGAGGGTTAGGTTTCATTTTGAAATTCTTATGACATTTGGAACGAAAAAACCAGAATACCTAAAAAAGAGAAAAAAGAAGTTAGGAGATAGCACTATCATTTGAGTAGGCTATGGAGAAACTAAAAAAATTGCAAGATATGGCCTTTTTGGACAGCTCAAATTCAATGTAAAATGTTATATTAATTGGATGACTGCTAGGTTCTGGATGGAAAACAACCTACCTGTTTTTTCTCCAAATCTTAGCTCAGTTAAAACAAGTGGAATCTTCCTTTCGAAATGTGTCATTTATCCATTTTTATAAAGAAATAAATGCAGTGGTAGACGTTTTGTCCAATGAAGGCTTGAGTTTGAATTTCAATACAACCTGGGTTCTGCATATAGGATTACAAAGAGGGTATTGGTATGCCAGTTCAGTCATGGAAAGTCAATCTGATATTAATGCATTTGAAAGGAGAAGAATTTGATAATGAAGCTATTTCACACGAGCATCCATTGACAAGTTTCTCCTTAATGAATTCCTTAAACCTACAATTGAATGTAAAAATCAAATAACATTAAGTACATTTTACTTCAGTAAAAATAAAAATAAAAGTAGATAGATAGCTTACTCGTCAGGGGATCAGATGATGCAAAAGTCATCTGCAATTGTGTTCTATCAGATGGGTCTGTTTCAACTCTAATATGATGCATCAAAATACATGGCATAATCACAGCATTCCTTGGGAAAACTAAAGAAATGAAAAATGAAATTAATTGTACTGAGTAGTTAGTTGTGTACCAAGAGAAGTGTGGTTTTGGTAGCCTCAAAATAAAATGTGGTACTTGCAACTAAATTGTTAGGATTGGGATCCTACTAGAGATTATTTTTTCATGTAGTCAATCTATCAGTCAGAGACAAGATATTGTTAAAATGCATACACGTGACTATACTCACAAGTCCTGGAGAAACATTTACCCAAAGGCTGTTGAAATTTTTTTCCATTTATGAAAGTGATAAAGGCTTCACACCTCTGACCTACATTTAAAACAATCCTTCAAGTTACAGATCACCTAGAGAAACTAACTAAATCCAGTGCAGCCTCAAATCTACATGAGAAGAGGGGTCACACCACCAGGACCTAGAGGAACTTGACACTCAGCTAGTGTGACATGAACTCTCCTAGGATCTGAGATGACATCTCTGCAGAGATATTAGAAAGGTAGGTTGACTTACTGGTGTGGGGCAAACGGCCACCAAATATCTCACACATCTGGATTCAGAAACAGTGCTTCTCTTGGCCTACCGCTAAGTTGGTAACCAATATTGAAAAGAAAGAGTCCATATGAATAAAGTGTGCAAGAGTCCATATGCAGAAAGTGTGCCCTATGGCCCTTATTAGAGGAGTTGAACATCAAATCAGATAGACCCCACATCATTACAACAATAAATTCATCTCCAAATGTCATGTAACACACATATGGACACATGACTATTGATAAAACTATACATCTGCATGCAACAAATATGCACACTTTCACCACTTCGCGCATCCCATAGTCTGACAAGTCTTTATCACTTGATCCAATAGAAATATAGTTGCAATTGACATGCCATTGCACTGAGTGCACGCAAGTTGGAAATTTAAGATATACACATTGAATCTCGGCATTTTAAGAGTCATAACATAAAGTATTTGATAAAATACATGACACAAATTAGAAAAAAATTACACATTCAATTTTGGAATTTAGAAAGCAAAAGTGCCCATGATAGTAGACTAACTGAATGCCCGCACAGGTGTGGCTCATTAGCTGTTCCATTGTTATGAAGTCACTTGTTGTAAATTAGAGGTCATGAGATCAATCCCACCTGGGTTTACCTGTGCCGGACCATGTCTTGCTGTGGGTGTGAGGAACCTAGGGTTATAGTGGTAGCGGGAATGGATCCCTGGACCTGGGGTCACGCGAGTACTAGCCTAGCCCCAGTTGCCAATTCGCCTAGTAAAAAAAAAGATAGTAGACTAACTGATTGCAACTGTACAAAAAATGGATTTATAGTAGACTAAGCAACAATACAAAAAAGGAATTGGAGTCTATTTTTCAATTCCAGCTAAACAAATTCATATGATTTCAAAAATAGTCATTTATATCCAAATGTATATAGAATAGTAAAAATAAATATACTACTAATTCGATTTTACATCAAGAATAATGGGAATTAACTCTAAGTACTCTTATCCACTAGATAAATGGAAAGGAAATGAGATGAAATATTAGCAACAATATCTTCGAGTTTTCTTGCTAACAAGAATGATGAATACTTATGTGATCATTTTATTCAGAGTTGACTTAAACAGCCACTAACCTGGAATCAAGGATAGAAACCATGTTCAGAATGATATATAAAAAATAATAATAAAAAGTTAAAGATAGACTATGCCAATCCACTATCATTTATACCTCCAAAGAGAACTAGCAAATATCCCACAACTCTTCAACTTTGTCCAAAATGCCCACTTGGAATGCCTCTGTTTAAAAAACACAAAAGGAAATTGAAAACATGAAAGCAATAATTTACTCTACCTATTTATTGGATGCAAAGTCCCATAGTTGTACAACAGAATTAGTCAAGCAAATGCAATAAAATTGTAAATGGACAAAAAGAAGAAAACAATGTGGTTTAGACCTTTCTTTATATACTCAAATATATATTATGATCAGACTTTATCTCTTAGGAGACTAGTCAGTAATGAAACAATGGACATGCCTGAGAGAGAGAGAGAGAGAGATAGGTAGTTGTAGGGAAGAGTGAGACAAATACACACCCCAAGGAATTAATCAAAATAGTCTTGAAATGAGGATGAACTTGCAATTCCATTACTACAATAAATGACAGTATTTTAGGACATTCATACATCAAGCAAATAGAAGCTCCTTTCAAATGTGTAGAGGTAGCCTTAACCCACACTCTAGCACCTCCATCAGATTGTGGCACACTTACATACATAGTAGTAGCCTCATAAAGGCTAAAAAGGAGTACAAAAAACCTCTATAAAGTCCTAACATGCTCAGCATGCTGCAGCACACTGAACAAGAACCACATCAGCCCTAGTAAAGGTCATGGTAGGCACCAACAACAACACACTCACAGAAAATACCTTAGAATAGTTAATAGACCATAGATCGAGTCAAGGAAACCCAAGGAACAGCCATGGTTTATCGTAACAGACTCAACAAAGGTCACAACCCAGCTTAGTATCCCAAAAAAACTCACGACTTAGTCCAAACAGCTTACAGAGGTAACGAATCTATCCAAACATCCCAAAGAGGTCTTGGTTCTATCCAAACAACCCACAGAGATCATTTTTATGTCCTAGCATAGGTCACAGCTCAGTATAAGGTAGCTCACAAGGTCACGGCCCATTCCTCCCTCCCTTGCCCTAAGAAGTCCATAGTGCTAGTGACCATGTCCACCTACATGTTATGATAATTCTGACACTGATCTCCAGAGGAGTGATATAGCTTCACAGGGTTTTCCTTCTTCAAACAACACCTAGTATTCTTCTCCTTATCCATTTCTTCATGGAGTTTGAACCTCGAGGGTTATATACTCCCATCTGTGAATTCAATCTTGAGGGTTCCTTCTTCAAGATCATATCCTTTGTTTGCACTCTAGTGCATAATTGAATTTTTGTTAACTTGATGTAAGTTGTAACTTGACATTTTCCATCTCCCTAAGAAGAGACTTGTCTCTTTTTTTTAAAGTAACAAGGAAGATTAATATTCATTTATACAAGAGACAAATACAATAGCCATGTATATATTAGGGTGTCCCCTTTTTTAGCAAAAGATTCTTGTTTTTTCCCATCTCCATCTCAACTTGGTTGAGGGAATAATTGCAAATCTCTTGCATACAAGATGAAATATACCAGTTGAATCTAAAATATAGTTATAGAATCTACTGTGGTCACTAAAATTACTATACTATTACTAAATAAAGCAGTTCGTGAGGCTCATAGGAACTGCTCCAGGCATAAATTTGATCCACCCTTAAGAGGGGTCATTTAAAGCTTTGAATTTTCTGGTGGAGATGACAGATATCAAAAGAGAGAAGAATGATATATTTCAAATGTCATGTGTCTCTCAAAACCAAAGCATTCTTCCTTCTAATAGATCTAAGTCTTCATTGGTGAGAGATTATTTCTGATAGCTGTAAGTTTAAAGAGGGCCACAACAATTGTATTCATAAGCTAAAGAAGATAGGAAAATAAGCAAAACCATTCCCATGGAAAACTCAAGTTTCGATCAAGAGACCAAATTCTGAATATATATTTAAATACCTTGCTATAAAATACATGTGGACACCACAAGGGCTCAAAATTTTATGCATACAAACTTACATACCTGAAATAAAACAATTTCTTGTGAATTCTCAAGGTGCTATTACAAAGGAATGTAAGTAAAAAATGTGGCACTTTTTTGCAAACAAGAGCCTTGGTTCTAGTAGACAAATTTGAAATTTTGTTGAAGGGTAGATTTGGTATGAAGTTATGATGCAAATCTGAAGTAGTTATTGAGGATTGTTTTGGCACACTTCAAAAAAGAAAATAACCTTTCTTATGCATGGAATAAAAAAATTATGTCCATGAAGCCATGAAAATATGAAGACTTGAAATGTTGAAGTGTAAAACGTTATCTTAATTAAAGGGCCCTATAGAGACCTTGAAAGCTTAAGTATGAAATGTCAAGTGAACTTACCAGCTTAAGGAGATAGTGCGTGGTGTGAGAGCACTGTTACCAGTTTCCTTGGAACCAGATGGTTTCAAAAGTTAACAATATGATAAGCCCGCCTCAGCATGTCAAGTCAAAAGGGAGGGTCGAACTTCAATGCCATTTTGCTAACTCGCCTTGCCTAGTTCACTAGACGAGTTGGGTTGTTTAATTTTTCAAGGGACCCTAGTTTAACCCTTCCCAAATTTAGCATCAGGTTAAGGGACTTTAAAGTTGATTGCTTTTCCCATTTGAATCTTGCTAAAAATATCTCCATTCTGGTTGCATAGATTGGGGATAAGTTCAACTTCACGAGAGTGAATTTGTTGATGTCACTATGATTGATGTTAGGCCAGTGAATGGAAGGATAGGGGTAGAGGGTAAACAGAGGATCCCAACAAAATTTCTTCGGTGTTACAAGATGACAACAACTGTGTATTAATCCTACTGGATCGCAATGCATAAATCTCTTTACAGAAAGAATGATAGCAAGTTGATTGAATAAAAGTGAAAGGAGGTCAATACATCATAGATTTGGAACCCAACAGTTGTATTTGACCTAATAGTATAAGAAAATAATCTGAGAAGAGTGAGAATCCTTTCACGAGTAAGCTACCAACAAACACAATTGAATTGATATCATTATGCTGCATTTAACCCTAGAAATCACAATATGAAACCAATCTGTAAGAGAGCGCAGGACTTTAAATTCAAAACAATATTGATGTGGTTGGAAAGAATGCTAATTTTATCAAAGATAAAAGTGTAAAAAAAATTCTATTCTGAAACCTTGAGTCAAACTGCCCATTCCAACTTAGAACTTGATCTTCACTGCATGTGGGATAAAATTTCAAAAATTGTTGATTTTACTCCATGACTGCATTTCATAACTGATAGGTTGTATTGACTGTGGAGCTTCATCCTTGAGAATTTAACATATTGAAGTGATGATATTACAACAAGAATGAGGATATGACAGTGAGATGGCAGTTTGTCAAATATTGCAATTCTGGAAACAATACTAAAGCCTGGTGTGCTGATTAGACATATCATAACCTTGGAAGAGGTGTGCTTTGGTGACATTTGCCAACATATTACTTATTACCTGGAAAAAAAACCAAGTGAACAAGGTAAAAACATTCTAATAATCATTTCGCATGCCTATTCTCTAATTACAGCCATGCAAACAGTGGAATTTATGGGACATCACTGTTGTTGTAGTTGTTTCTTAGTCATGTTGGTTCATTATCAACATGAGTGACCTGAATGTTATTTTGGAAAGCACATTGATGGGCATATCCTAAAGAATCAGTAGTGATAGTGAGATATGGTAGCATGTGTCTTGGAGTGAAGGAACTGTGACAAACAAGAATGTTTACAGCAGATTGTGGTTAAAACAACATGGTCTGAAGACATAACATACAAGAAGTAGAAGGTTGGCAGACCTTGTGATTGTTTCGAAGAGATAACGGGATGATCCTTTGACCAATAATATGTATACGATACATCCCTACACTGAGGGTTATCCTTTCAAGTAGTTAATGTGACAGAGATAGAAGAAAATAAATGCTAGTGCTGAAGGGAAGAAGTTTGACCTACTGACCTGAACTTTGTCCATTGAAATAAACAGCTATGCACCCTGTATCTCTTAGAGGCTCACACGTGGATGTTTAGAAGATGGACCAGTGTAGATATGAAGTGTTGGGAAAGCAATGAAGGAAAGAAAAGTTGACAAACGACAAGAAAAATTAACGAAAAAGTTACCTAACAGCAAATCAGAAGTCAAATAGTTTACTCTTGGAAATCCCAATACGAATCATATCGTATGAAGGGAAAAGCCTGAAAAGCAGGAATATGATATAATGTGAGGCAAGATCGACCTCTAGTGGTTGGAATGGTAAAAAAATATCACAAAAATTGATAAACAACAAAGGCTTTTTGTTTTATTTCTTTTTTTCATAACATCATAAAGGGTTGATTTGTAATGAGATGAAAAGCCTAAAAAGAAAGAATAAGATATAATGTGAGGGAAGATCGACCTCTAGTGGTTCAATGATAAACAAATGTCAAAAACTAATAACCAACTGAAAATAAATATTTTTGTTTGATTTCTTTTTTCCATAACATCATCAAGGATCAATTTATTTGAGAGACAAGAGGCTCCTTTATATTGAGTTTTTAGACAGCAGTGGCATTAGACAGTAAATTCTAGGAAACAAAAGTCAGTGGCACTGAGTTCTGCAGAGGAAGAATACGTGCCAGATACTTTAGCTATTTTTTAGGCTATTTGGCTTTGCAAAGTGCTAGTGAGCTCATTTGATCAACAGTTGAGGCCAACTGTGATCTACTCTGACAATTAGAGTTTCATGAAACTCATGGAGAATCCAGTATTTCATGACCAGTCAAAACATATTGAGACCATATACCATTTCATCCGAGATCATGTTTAAAGGGGGATAGTCGAGCCTCAGTATGTGTATAGAGATGAGTGGGTAGCAAACATTCTCACGAAGTCATTGATGAAGGGCAAGTTTATTTATTTTAGGGATAAGATGGGAGTGGTGAAGAACACTTTCCTCATTAAGAGGGAGTGTTGAAAAAGTGAACAAGGACAAAAGTCTAGACCTTTCCCTTGCTTCATGCGGAAGTAAAACTCTTTTTTAAGTTTACATGTGGGATTTGCATGCATGCATTTTTAATGTAAATTTATGCAGGCGTGATTTTGCATGAAAATTAAAAAAGGAACCAAAGCTTATAAAACCGAGTTGAAGGGAAAAGGGGGGCCAGTAAGGTTTTTGTGAGAAGCAAAAGCAGTTGTGAATACAAGAGAGACTCAGTGCATGAGAAGGGGTGCACTTCTAAGATAGAGTGCATTCCAGGCAGAGAGAGGGAAGACATCTAAGACAGAGAGCACACACTTCATCTGGAGAACAAAGAGGGTGAATTTTACATAATTTCCCACAAATAAAAGGATGAAATGCGTAAATAAATGATACTTGGATTTGTGTGAACATTTTGATCTGTGTACATCTACAGGACCACTTCTTCCTGAAGCTATTTTACATGAATTCCCATAAATAAAAAGAATAAATGTTGGAATAAATGATATGTTCATTTCTATAAAGATTGATCTGTGTGCATCTACATGGCCACTTCTTTCCCTTATTTCCCTTGGAGTCGAGGACTGACTTTGAGCGGTATAAGTACCTCTAACAAAGAGTTTTTCTTATTAAAGAGTTAGAGTGACATTGTTTCCTTACTAGATTTTTTATCTACAAATTATGCAATTTATGGATATGAAAGGAAATACGACAATAAATCTAAATGGTTAGCACGTCATTCCAAATGCGTTGCAATTAACTTTTGTATGGCTGGAGAAAACTATGTAAAAGTTAGTTCTTATTACACAGATGAGTCATCACTCATTGAAGAGTGGGGCCAGTCTAGTGGGTGCGTAATTGGGTTTTCCATGGTAGTTATCACTGGTTCATCTTTGACAGAGTCCTCCTACCCCCATAGGAGATACAATTTTCAGGAAAACTGGGTTTCATCCATATCAACAAGATATTGGGATCCTAAATAATGATTTGAATTTTTTATACAATGGTGGAATTACATTGATTTTTTCAGCTAATATTTTTTTGTTATCATTTAGCTCAAAAGCATATTTCACCTATGTAAATTTTGTTCATTCATTGCCCAATACTTACGTTTCTTTCCTTAAAACTTCAGTAGTATTTTGAAAGGAATTACACTTAAAACACCTCCCTAACCTCATGGAGGGATTAAGACAACCAAAATAAAAATAAACATCATAGAGGGATTCAAACAATCAAAATAAAAGTAAACATCACCGGGATTAAAACAACGAACTGCATAAAGATTTTGAAACAGTCACAAAAACAATTTCAAATGAAGTTAAAAATGCAACAAACAAGAAACATTTCCGAATAATGAGATGGGATTACGAAGGACGGGATTAATCATTTCAATGGATTTTTAAACTATATTATAATTTTTGAAATGTAAAAATAAATTATGAGGGATGGAATTAATGGTTCCAATGGATTTTGTGCTCACAGATTTGCTAGTTTTGAAGAGAAGCAATAAAATCTTATATTTATCACAATTCACTCTGTCTTGACTTAGCCAAAGTGTCTCAACTCTCGACTGATTACTTGTGGACCCAAATGTTTTCCAATCATAATTGGCTCAAAGATGTTTCATGTCAAGTTACTCTGTTGTCCACCAAACTAGAAAGAGTGTAGAAAATATAAAATATCACAATAATATTATACTAAAACCCTTTATCAGAAAGCATTCTCTTTGTTTTCTTGAAATTATGGAGAAAAGTTAAAAACACCATAGAACTCACTTTTCAAGATTATCGTTATGTAAGCATGAAAACATACATAATACATTTGCAACCAATAGGAGCATCAGATGTTTTTGCAACATCATATGTATTTTCAAATATAATATTCAGTAGTCCAAAGAGAATAATCCTATTTTGAAAAGGGACCTATGTCAAGGAACATGATCACAGCTATATCTTAACTAAACATGACTGCAATAGACAGATTGGTTTCAACTACCAGCATAGATCCATCTTAAACTTGGATCTATGTAAAAGTAGCATTGAATGACCCATTAAGAGACTGCAGTTTCTAGTTCTACTTCTAGTTCTAAATTTCCATGGGTATTATAATTACTAAGTTACCGGGATATGAATATGGATTTGAATTCAGAGCCATATATGGATATAGATTTTCCAAAAATTTTAAAAGCTAAGATCCATACATGGTGGGAAAACAACAACAACAAAAAAATATAAAAAAATGTATTTTTATAATAAATACAAAATGAGAGTGAAGAATCAAAACTATTCTGGAAACACAACAGTAGAAATAAAAGTTATAGAAAAAAAAGATATTGTTCATGCATACTACTATTACCTCTTAATATACAGTAACTAATAATTCAGTAAGTTATCCATGATTGATAATTGATCATTTGGAAGACCATTTCAGCATGAACATAAAGCAGGTTATAAAAGTATTTTTGTGAGCCTAATCCACATACCCATATCAACAGTGGATGAAATGGTTTTATTGAAGGCAATTGAAGGACTAAATAACAACGTTGGTGAAGTGAGTAAAAACATAGCACACAAATATAGATATCACCTTAACCATAAAGATAAATCAAACAGACACCTTGAGAGCAGAGCTGGATAGATTAAATAGAAACCATGAGAGTAGACCTTAATAGAACATAGTTCAAGAGAAAATATTGATATAATGATAGATCATAACTTGATTAGGGATGGGGTTTATGGTCTTAGACTTTATGCTTTTAGGGTTTTGGAATGTTTTTTTATTAAAAAAACAGTTTTGGGGGGGATTGGTGGGTCACAAAAGCACCTGAAGTTTCGGGATCCATTTGTAAATACATTTTATTTTCCATAAGACCCATTCATGGGCTTAGTATCTATTTCCTTATCTAGGGGATGCATTTCCATTATGGATCCTTGGTGGATCCTACACATTGGGATGATAGATATGGTAACATAGTCTAAATCCTTTTGTTTGATGTGGTAAATTACTAGTTGTATGATTGTATAAATGTATTGTAAATATTCTAAAACCTGCATCTTTAAGTCTATTTCTGTAATTTCTATATATTTATATAATAATATATATTAATATAGACATGTATCAATGTGTTTCATTTCAAGGTTCTATATATTGCATGTAAAACACTCATGTCCACATGTCCACATGCCCCATTGTCCCAAAGTCAAGAGACTTAGATTCAAGGCCAAGCTGAGGGAAAATGAAAATCCCTTATTGAGGTTTGTAATGCTTACCAATGATGGACCAAGGTATTCCAAAGAATGCATGTGCAAAATTTGTGGCCATTGTTTTACAGGAAAATGTCAAAGAATGTATCATCATCAAAATAACAAAAGGCTGAAATCTCACATGCATAGAAAGTTCATGACTTTGGGACCTAATTAGTAGTTTTCAAATTTTACGAATTTTGAATTTGGCCTATGTGGTATGACTCATGAGTTATGAACTATCAAACCATACTATTGTAATTACATAACTTGTAAGACTTTAAAGTTTTGGACATTGGGCATTTACACTGTACATGCCATATTGATACTATGATATTTGAAATCCATATTTTGATTTCATAATTTCCAAATTGATATATATGTAGTAAACTAGTTCTATTTCAATGTTTCAACTTTCATCATTCATATTCTTTGTGAATTCTACTTTTTTATATCATATATTAATATAATATATGTATCCATCCCCAACATGTCATCCTCTAAAAGCGTTGGATATGGGATTTATACATTCCAAACACTCTCATTCATCTATCTCCACGGCTGCGTAGTTGTAGAGACCCAATGTAACATAGAAAAAGACTTAACCTACTTAAATACAGGAACTACATTTATAAAACGCAATTCCCCCTCACCTTCCATACCTCATTTCACTTCTAAAAACTTTCCTCATACTTACTTCAGTAGATAGACTTGGAGTTGCTTAAACCACTTTCAATGGATGGTTCAATGGTAGGACCTTTTAGGGGTAGACCTCCATCTAAAAAGGGTAGATCAACAAAAGAAAAGGATGATCCAAAGGACATTCCTGGGGATTCAATCGACAAGGATGATTATGATGACTTGTGGCTCATGAGACACAACTCATGACCAAATATTTACTCAATATATTAGAGTTTACAAGTTTTAGACTCTCAAGGCTATCTACAACATCAATGTTTATTATCATCCAGAAGATTAATTACTTTCCTATAATGTTAATTTTATGTATGTCAATGTGATATTTCATGTTGTTATTTGCAATATTACATGCAAAATGACTCAGCAAGCTTTCATTTTGGTGTCTAATAGCTCATATTCACACTAAAATGCATGAATAACTTACCAAACCTAAGTCTAACTACTTTATGTTCCTAGAGAAGCTTCTACACATTTTATTCCTTTCAAAAAAACACCATCCTCCCATAGTTGGATCAAATTCTACATAAAGAAACAAACTCTTTATAATGTTAAAATTTTCCTACCTTACAGGGTAATTATGCTATAAGTAGTTAACTAAAGAAATGAACCTGGACATTTGATTTATGCAATTCAAGTTTCAAACAATCAAAAACTACAACCGATTATGTAGCTGACACCTCCAAGCATTATTGCTAACCTATGGATTTCTTGAAATTCCAACCAAAGTAGGAACTTTGTGGGAATAGCCCACTTTTGGCTAAATATCCCCTGATATGAAAAATATTACTGGACAACTACAGTTTGATAAATGTGTATACATATTAATAAAGTGGTGATATGAAAAACAAGATTGTACCATTTCAAAACTCGGAATGGAACCGGAATCATGTGAATTTAAAAGTCATTTTCTTACACGCAATATTCTTCAAATAATCTGGGCCAAAAACACATTAACTGAATGTAAATGGGGAGTAGAAACAACCAATCTACAGTCACAACTAGCTCTAAAACCAATTTACCACTGAGAGATTTCCATTGCAGCACTTGATTAGACATCATTATGTGTTACAGCATATCCCCCACATTGGGTTGTAATCACCTCACTACTCTTGGTGCAGTCAATTATATCCAGCAATATTATTTTTGTTGGTGCTCTTTAAGGTTTAATATTATCCTCTTCTATAGTCTTGCATTGGTCATTTTTATAGAAAACACTCATAATTTAGTTCCTATTCCATTCCTTCGAATATCCATGCAAGGTAGTTTATAATTGCTCCTGAAATAAGATGACAAAGACCAAAGATATTTTTAGGGAGGCTCCTATTTCGGTAATGTTCAAACAAATCCTATCAACACAAATGAAATAAACCACATAATGATTAGTTGTAGATAAGATTTACATGTGGTGTGCTAACTAAGAAATAAGATAGAGAGAGCTACTGAACATATATAATAACATTATATACATCATGCACATAAAAATATCAGCCATGTCTTCAAGGAACACTCATAATCAAGAAAAGATAGAAAATGATCACTACCGATAACTCAAATTCACTACCATAATAGAGAATACAATAAATACAAGCATACTTGACATAGTTTTTTGTTTCTCTAGTATTGGTGGTAAAAGAGTGGGGAATGATTAAGTAAAAACAAAACCATCCTTCTATTTGATTAAATTTAAGTGATAACTATTTAGAATGCTCCTTATTTCAAAGTAGTGATAAGGCTTCAATTTTTAAAACACAGAACAGTAAAGAGAGAAGCGTGGAATAATAATCTCCAAGAATTTCAACTCGATTTTGACTTACTTTAACACAACTTAGATTTAGTTTTATCCTTCTGGAACTGGTGTGTTGAGATGATGGGGAACATGTTTTGGAATGGGCATATGATCCTCTATAATTTAACAATGGTAATCATCAGGAACTTCCCATATTGTCCTCATTTGCTTCATCATTTTTTGGTTGACCTATTGGGTCATTCTTCAGGGATATTTTCCTCTTTGGTACAATTTTTTATTTATCAATCTAAAATTGACATGGGTCCTTGTAATTTCCATCACCACCACAAATCCCCTTGAATATTTATGTGTTTCACCTAGGGAAGCAACTGAGGTAATTAGAGGGAGTAGCAATGTTTCTATCGGAATGTATTACAGAGCCACCTCTACCACTTCCTCTTGACTTCCCTCTCTGCCTCACTGATGTATTAGGATCATCAACAACATATGGAGTCTCTTTTTAAAAAACTAAATTATTTTCATACTTAGTGTTTGAACTCACTAAGGTGCATAGGTGTCATTTTTAGGTGAAACAGTTCCTCTACCTTTCATTCCATGGTCTTCATTATCTCATCTTCCCTCATCTTGTTGATCAATTTCAAGGAAACATTGAGCAGGTGCAATTCTAGCTATGGGACTTCCACTTTTCCATTCTTTTCTAATTTACCATTATTATATCCTAAATGCCACCAATAGAGATTCTACTACTGAGGGGATCGGAGCCAATCCCAAGGGGACAATTCTACTACTAAAGGGCCAATCCCAAGGGCCAATCCCAAGGGGGGAATTCTACTACTGAGAGGCTGGTTTTTTCTAAATTTGTCTTCAATCCTAGCTGTGGGACTTATACTTTTCCATTCTTATTTACTAAAGGGTGCCAATGGGGGGAAGGTAATTTTTTCTTCATGTGCACCCTACTTGAAGTACTGCTACAAGACTGAGGCTTAGATCATGACCTAATATTTTGCAGGACATTTATACATTTCTTCTATGGCGTTGTCACATAAGGTCTTAGGATACCTTTCAAATCCTTTAAGGAGAAACATATAGAGGTTATAAGAATAGTCAAGGTTGCTGAGTTCAGGACTTCAAAATTAGTTCCAACATCCTCATAACTGCCTCAGATCTGCTGCAAAGAAAATGTCTTCAAGTTACCCCATGTCGCGTGTGTTTAGTTATTCCAGAACGGCAATTTTCTTAGGTGTTTTCTCCAGGTATAGTTGCTGGCGCTTATCATATTTTTGCCAAAACCAAATCACTCTAGAACCCTCCAATAAATAGTTTCATACCTCCTGTACGATATTCTCTGTCATATATTATATAATATAGAGCCAGAGAAGTAGTGATGGTATTTTTTTTTGTCGATTAGTTAGTTGTTAATTATGTTGGTTGTGTGGTTGGTTAAGCAATTTATACAATTGGTTTATACGCGACATCCCTTATAGGTGGTCTAGATTAAGTAATTGATACAACACTTGACTTAGTACCAGTTCATCCATACCCAGATTAGAATGTTCCTTACATAGGAGATTATGATGCTTTTTATATTTCTCGAAGGGAGGAGCCAGATGTTCCAGATCGAAACCTAGTGCCATTGGTAGTAGAACCAGAGTAAACATCTCTGATCTTCGTGAACGATACCTAAATATTTTCTCGTGCTCTAGTATCACCCTATGTATCTATCTTAGTTCAAGACATAATCAAATAACATGTTGATGATATTTGACTCTTGAAAAGATATTATTGATGAATACATGTTGCAAGTTAACCCGATCATCCATCAACATCATCCTCTATAAATTTGAATCAGTTAATTAAAAACTAACAATTGCGGATCCAAAGCTAACAAGACCATCAGTGGTTTCATCCATTGATCCATTGATTTGCCACCATCTTGCTAGCCATAATTTATTTATGTCCCAACTTCCTTACTTTAATCCTCTCATGTCCTATCTTCCACACTACCATTTAATACCAAACCAATGCAATTAGTGTAGTAGGCATATTTGAGTAGCTGGGTATCCAAGGGGAGTCTCCCACCCAGCTCAAATATTCTAGTGGAATAGGGAAGCAGTGAGTTGATTATCCAAGTCAATTATCCCATTTGAGTAACCAAGCCCATTTGAGTATCCAAGTTGATTATCTCAGTATAAAATCAAATTGAAGTATCCAAGTTTAATAGCGTAACATGCACAGTTGAATAGTGTAGTCGAGTAGCCAAGCTGGGTAACCCATCTCATGATCCCAACTCAACAATGACTGACAAGTGTCTGTATGGCTATGAAAACTAGAACTGAGTGGCTGACAATGACTGGGGCTATCAGATGAGCTAGCATCCTATGCACCGGTTCCTTTTGATTGATATCAATATTTATATCCTGAGGAGGCAGAATCAAGGGTAGCAGGAGCAAGACCAAGTAAAGTTTATCTAGTAGCGATACTAAGCAAGTTATCGTGCAAATTAGAGTTCCAAGGAAATAAGAAAAATAAAGGTAATACTCCTTTAGGGTTGTAACCTCTGATAACTTTGTTCTACTTTCAATAAAAAGTCTGTACGTCCTGATCTATCTCTGACATACGAACCATATTTTTCAGAGAAATCCTAGCAATTCTAAATGGGGTAGTAATGAATTGCTTCCTCTTTTTTCCTTCAAATAAGATAGACCATTTATAGTATCATCAACAAAATTATATTAGAAAGAATCTATCATAAACAAATCTGGGAAAGGGATACGGTTTTCCCTCAAATCCAGATAGTTGAATATAGGTGAACAGTTCTTCATAAAAGTAATCCGTCTTCCTTTGAAGAGTGTCATGGATTCTACTATCAACGTGTCTAGTGTTTTCCCAACTAACATTTTTATGAATCCCCTAACAACAAAATTTATAGAAATGATAGGATTCCTTATGATTTCATAATCATAGATACCAAACATTAATTGGTTTGGTTTCTAGATGCACATATCCCCTTGGGGGTAGCCTCTAAAATGAATTACAGAAAAGTAATGCATATACAAGGTATGAAGACATACACAATATACTAGTTTTATGGAAGTATACAAATTGGTGTGAAATATAATTCAATAGAAATGACCCCCACTCAATAATTGCTTCTTTATTCAACGTGTAATGTATTACATCAAAAACATACCCGTGAGCACAGGTAGTATGTTCTTAAACAATGACCCTAGAAAAGAACCATGGAATTTTGCGGTAGGGTTCTTCCAACTTTGAGAATTCAATTTAACAAGCAGTAGTTGCCTCATCAGTCGAGTGCAAAATCCATTTCTTGAAGACAAATCCTCCATCACCATGAGCACTCATGAAGTCATTTGCTTTAGGAACTCTGCAAGAAGCTGTAACATACCTATTAATGTAATCGGAGTCAATGAAATAGGGGTGTTTCCTACCTTCTTCATGTTTACTATTTTGTACTTTGAATCAAATCATTTATAACACCAATGAACA
This sequence comes from Pseudotsuga menziesii, assembly GCA_001517045.1. Lineage (NCBI taxonomy): Eukaryota > Viridiplantae > Streptophyta > Pinopsida > Pinales > Pinaceae > Pseudotsuga > Pseudotsuga menziesii. The sequence continues at coordinate 21,927 of LPNX010764884.1, forward strand.
ATCTACCAAAATTCAAACACTCTACCAAAATTCAAACACTTCAGGGATACATGCTGCCTTAGCCAAACTAGACATGTGAACCTTGCTACCTCCTTGCACATGAAAATAACCAAAATAAGTCAAAAAAAATGAAATTTAGTCATGTTTTAATAAATCAATAGCTCATTTACCAAATTTACATTAATCATTGGCAGCATCTAGCCACAGTGAGGCATTGACCATCTACTTCCAGCAAAAACCCTCACCTCACAAGCACATAACACAATCAACAATAAAAACAGAGCAATCTAGTTCGATTCCTGTCATCGGTATTTCATCAAACTATTCCAAGGATTATTCTAGGCATCCAAGGCTTTCCATAAGTTGTAGTCATCACCATCCACAAGACCGTTTAGATATCTGATCAAAGACTGAAGGCTTTTTCAGTCGTATTTTTTGAATGAACATTTTTTCCTCTTTGTTTATTTTCTCTTTTGTTCTTTTTGTTTATTTTCTGTTTTGTAATGGAACACTTTTTTATTTCTTTTAATTTTTTAAACTAAATTAAAAAATTTCTAAAATGTGAAAACTTTCCCACCAATTTTTTTTTTTTATTTTGTTGTTTTTTATTTTTTTTAACTTGTTAATTTTAATATTACATAATATATTGACATGTTATTTAAATATTAGCATATTGTATATTATATATTAATTATATATATATTACAATACTACAAATCAACTCCTTGGATGGGGTGATAGCGCCACAAAATGAGCGGATCGATGTGACAGGATTGGCATTTACATCGGGAAAAGGTTCAAGGAGGAAATTGAATAGACCTCCAATCAGAATGCTTGAACCTACTAGGCCAAAACGAATATTAACTGTCATTTATGGAGACTGAACCTGCCGCAATCATGGAGGTAGCATTACCACCGCCTTTTAAACTTGGTAGCAGAGTCATTCTAGTTTCATATGCAAAGAGACAAAAGTATACTTGCTCACTGAGTAGAGAGATTGCACAATCTGAAACAATATTTATTGGTGCATTGTTATTGGAGACATGGTAAGGGAGAGCCAAGGTTCTTTATTTTTCTTACTTTAAGAAAAAAAAGGTCATTAGATTTTTTTTCTGCAAAGAGGTACTCGAGGAAAATTTTTTACATTTTGACCATAGCCATGATGAGAATATTTCAAGATCGGTAAAACCAATGAATTAATAAATGACATAAACTTGGTGAATTTCACTAATAAGACATAAAATACTCTTGCTTGTCAAAAGTTCAAACGTTTGCCGAAAGGGTCTAACTATGATTTTTTTTGTCAAACGAGATATGTACATGGCCAAGGTGATTAGCTAAATGTGATGGTAAGGAAAAACAAGACATGATGATGCACAAAATGGGAATCACAAAATCTCTACAACTAGACTTTGCCTCTGCATTCAAAGTCTTGAAAGAAGAAAATGTTGCCCAGTGACACAACAAGTGTCTCATGAATCAATCTACATGAGTGTTACAATTTACTTAATTCTAACACTGCAAATGGATATTCACCGTGTGAAGGATTTGGAGTGATTGACACGTTTCAAGTTGAAGCCCTGTTCATCATCAGGTACCATGAAAAGTTATATTGTGCATAAAAGGGGCAGGTAGGTTAAATAGGATAGGATAAGAGAAAATTCAGGAAAAAATATCCTTTGGGTCTAAAGAATAAAGACCAATTATTTTTATTAAAATATTAAAAATAATAAGATAAAAACTAAAAATATATATAATTACAACATTATGGATCAAAAAGGGGACCCGCTTAAAGGGGTCCCTTGAATCCATATTCAGTGCTAAAATTTAGTATATTGTACATATTCATCATCAATGCTAAGATATATCTATGCTAGTTTAATTATAGATAAGATTTAATTATGTCGATGCTCTCTTAAATTTGGCTAAGATATATCTTTGCTAGTTTAATTATAGATAAGATTTAATTATGTCGATGCTCTCTTAAATTTGGTTTTTTGGAATCTATTGTAAATTGTAATCTAAACAAATAAGAAGTTGATTCTTATTTGAATTTTTATTTCCTTAGTGTTACAAGCACACACATTTGCACGTGTGTTGAATATCTCCCCCCACCTAGGATATAGAGCATCTCACTTCTCTGGGTGAAGTAGCAGAGTGATATCTTAATAAGTTGCGCAAAATTTATATTGCACCATACACAAATTTATGCACATCCTTTTATTATGATCCATGTTGACTTCGTAAAATAATTGTTTACACAAGTGCCATTGTTAATTTCAAGACTAGTAGTACTCTCACTATCATCCAAGAATATATTTACTGCTTCATTTCGTGCCAAAAAAATATTATGGAAGTACCCTGCCATGTGAATCAAAAGAATTCATCGAGTGAATTTCACATGGACCTACTTTGTTTATCATTACAAGCAACAAACAAAGTAGCTTAGGGCACAAATGCTAAAAATCAATCCCATGAGTAGTTGAGAGAAAGATAATTCTACAGTAATTAGCATTCATACTTTCAAGAGTTACTAGTGCATCTGCAACTTTCTTTTAATACAAAATCTATACATTTCAATTAATAGAAATAGAACATACATCCCACAAGAGTGAAAATTTAAGTCCTGCTCCCCACTTCAAAGTTGTTGATTCTCAAAAAATATCCTACTAGTAATGATACATAGTTTGAAAATGCCTGAGATCAATCCCTATTACATATCAAAAGCATGGTAATCACAAATTGGGTAAGGATGGACACTAATCTAATGCCAATATCTATTTGTATTTTAAGATCACAAGCACAAACATTGAAATGTCAATAAGAATGAAAGGTAATATATTCCCTTACCTATTTTTTGCATTCTTGAGTCTAATAATCTTGATTCCACACCTGAGCAGAAATCATCCATTTCAGCTTCTCACCATTGAAGAATGTTTCTCTCTTTGCATCATTTTGGTTGTTTTCTTGAGATTCACCACATCTTTTCTTTAAAGGAATGAATTCCCCAAGTACTGATCTGTTGTATTGCTCTCCTAAAATTGAAAGCTAACTTGTTGTATCGGTCTGGGTGCTTGCACAGATGGCTGGAACTTGGGGTTAGGGAAAAAAAAAATTGAATCATTATCCATATACATAAGAAACATAAATTCAAATTCAAAAAAATAACAGACATGTTGATTAATTTGAATGAGAAAAGATTCCTCTAGTGAATTTCTGAGTAACTCCATAATTGCAGCATCACTAAAGTCATAGCATATATGTTCTAAAATATCTTTGTAGGCAACAAACCCCAATGCTCGAAATACAATAATTCCCAAAAACACAATTCCCAACAGAGCAGCAACAATCACAATTAAAAATAGTGGTGTATCCCAATGAAGCCGCATGACGATTCTACCAACCCTCACACCCAAAGTATTCATCCCCAAATCCCTCATCTGCCAATCTTCATTCCCAAAACCCCCAAAATATTCATCCCCAAATCCCTCATCTGCCAATATTCATTCCCAAAACCTTCATTGTCCAAACCCTCGTGCTTCAATTCTATATTTTACTCAACTTCCGAACCATGATTTCCTTCTTTGCAAATGCCTAAATCCATCCATTCATCAAATTCCTTGAATTATCCTCCTCTCTCAGTGATTCAAAATCTGAACCCAATAAACTATCTTCAATGTCATAATGGTTTTGAGATTCAATTAGCATGCCATAAATGTGGCTTAATAAGAAAATGAAGGTATAAGACTCCAAAAAATCTAAACCCTAAACGCAAACCCCATTCATACCATTTTCAACATATGTTGATGAATGCAAGGATACATTAACCTTATCTACATACCCGATAGAACAAAGAAATCCTCTCGTGTTGTAGTTGTGTGCAAATATGGCAAGTTTGGGCATGTGTTCACCATCAAGTAAGCCTCAAACAATGGTGAAAGGGATTTTTCATGTACCTTTGAATAATAAGAAACATTTAATGGCCGCAAATGACCTTAAACATTAGTGAACAGTAGTGAAAGGGCTTGTTCATGTACTTTTGAACAACAAGCAACTTTTATCCTCAATTCTGACCTTGTTAAGGTATCCTGGCCGAAACTTTCTTCAACAATTGGCATTCCTGTGCACAAGAAATGGCAGCAAGGAGTTGCTTGGCTAGCGCTCAACCTAATACATGTTTTTAGTTCAAGAAATGGCAGAAAGGAGTCTCTTAGCCAATGCTCAACCCAATACATGTTTTAGTGTGGTATTACATAAAATTATAATACATGTTTTGTAATGATATAAAAAATTGTATGTTTTAATATTGTATTATGCAATATTTTATGTTTCATATGTTTTTAATATGATATTATATAATATTATAATATATGTTTTTTTAATAATATAAAAACGTGTAGGTCTTTACTATTGTATTATATAATATTATAATATTTTTTTTGTAATAATATAAAAATCGTATATTTGTACTCGGGGCTTATCGAGCGTCATCGAGAGATCCTGTGACGTCATTTGTTCCCTTCTTCAAATAATGACCTTAATTTGGCATACTCTCTCTATCCACCGACCCATTTGCAGGTCCACTCCGTCGCCTATGCCCTCACAGGAGATCCCTGAATCTACTTTTGTTAGAATGCAGTTAATGCATGGATTTTTAATGTCCCGACCACCACTTCCCCTCGCGCCTAGAACGGAGAACACCATCCTACTCCTGACCTGCACTAGCATGGATAACTTTGACCCATCCTTGATTCCTCACACTGAATCCCTCTCCTATTAACTCCTGGCTTCTCTCAACCCCTATGAACTCTCGGTGTCTCTCGGCCCCCGCAAACTCATACATCCTCCACTACAGTGATCGATCCATCATATAAATATTCATACCTACATTGCCTCCCCTACTCATGCATCCTCGAACCCTCATCCTTTTAGCATCAGTGACTCAAGGGACCCTAACTCAACAGATAATCATGGTTCGAAAAAAATTTCAGCTATATACTATTAGAATATGGGTAAATGACCTGAATTTTAAGAGTTAAGAGTATTATGTATATTTAGTGAGAGAGCGGGTGCTTTAGGTTCAATTGATGCGTTTAACTTTGTTGAATTCTTGGGAATATTTACCATAATATTCTTCAGTAGCTCATCCAAGTTAATCCTTTAGTATGTCCCATCCTTGGAGCATATTTATTATTCCAATGCCATAGAGATGTTCTTGCGGACTGTATGGTATTTTTATGCTCAACATGACTCCTAGAAATCAAGAAACCAATCTTCACTCTCTGTAAAATATTAGTGTTCTTTTTGTAATCTATAATCGTGTTTTAGAAAGAAAAAACCAATCCTGACTGTGACTGAAAATTCAATCCACTTAGCATGAAACTTATTGATTATTTCATCTACTTTTATCAGACACACCCAAATAACCTTATGAGATTCAAGGTTAATAAAATTGAACCCATGCTTTCGTAAGATTTTTTAATCAGATACACTCTAAGAGATTCACAGTTTAGAAAATTTGAAACTTTGTTTTGGAATATTTCCAAGGTTATTCTCTCTCGAGAATTTATCCTATAGTGTATTAAGCATTATACCCATAACAAAGAATTTATCCTACAGTGTATTAAGCGTTAATAACCCATAGATTTGTCAAATTAAGGTCAAATAACACAGAGTATTAAGCATTATAACTCATATTAACAAAGAAAGTTTCTTTGCATATAAAATCATTTACATAGTAACTTCATAATGTTCCATAGCTCCCAAGTGGTGGGAAAAAATGAGAAGTCAATTGGAGTACAGACATATGGTATTTGCATTGGTTAGGGAATATGGCATGTGCTTAACGATTTTCTTCAATGGTGAAACATGGATAAATATGTTCAAGAGAAAATTAATGCAATTGCTTTGTTGGATATCTGAAGATCGAGGTGCATGGCACCAATATTACAGATAGAAGGTAGACAATTTACAAATTTACACTTCATTGTAAAAATTGCAATTTTCCATCACACAATTAAAAATGACAAACATAAATTAATAATTCACATTCTTCTAGCTAGTCATTTTTTATGTCATGACTAAATTGGTCGTTTATGTTAGTTATTTTTAACTCTGTCACTTATTATCTAGTCATATTTGTTAACTGGTGACTAAATTAGTCGTTAATTTTAGTCGTTTATAGTTGGGTCAATCAAAATTGCNACCTATGGTGACTAGAATTTTTAGTCACATAGTCACTAATTCCTCATTTTGTACTAGTGATTCTTCCATTTGAAACAATCAACATTATCATAGAATACATCAATGTAGTGGGGAAATGGTCATTGTTTGCTCATTAATATTCATGTTTCCTTACAACCATTTGATATTTAGACCTGAGACATTATGAGAATGAATAAAAGAGCATATTTAGATTATTACAATCAGCAATGGACAATTAAAATCTCTCCCAATTCGAAATCATTAGCATTACAATGGTGCACAACAATATAGTGGGGAAATGGAACTATTTATTCATTGTTTAACATTTTTACATGAAATATTTTGGGATTTAGACCAGAGAGTCTTATGAAATTGAAATACAGAGAATTTACAACATAACATAAAATAATGGAGCATTAAAATCTTCCCCAAATATATCAATAGCTCACCCAAAGTGCAATCCCTCCATGAGCGAGAATATGCCATAAAAACTAGAAATGGTTGAGAGAAAGTGTTGCAATAGAAGAATCCACAAGCTTCCCTATAGCTTAAATCTACAATTAAGTCTCCATTAAAACTCATTGAAATACCTGATTGGCCTCATCAAACACAAACTTGTATGGGAATCTTTCACCCTTGAAATTGGCTAAGGCAAGAAAACTAGTCATCCACTAGCTCTCACAATTCACAAATGACAATATATCAAATGATCAAAAGCCATTATCTTGGTTGATTCCAGTATTTTATAAAATTCCTTATCCTTTTAAGGTTACCAATCTATCCACAAACTCAATCCAATTCGAATTTGGGTGTGGGATCAAGATTTTCCATGTGTCCTCCCTTTCCTAGCCTTCCATCTTCCCCCAATTGGAGTAGGAACCCATTGAGGTTCCCCAAATCATGTGAGAGACCTCTTGGATGCTCCTTTTTGACCTGACATGTCAGATATTTCATATTTCAGCCTTCATATCTGATCTGTGTCATAGGTTTCATAGAATCTTCATCATTGTTGTCATAGAGCTAGGGAATCTAGTCCAAGTGTCTCTCACTAGCTCCAAAATGCGTCTTCCTCTTCCATGGGAGTTACTCTTCCACTCCAATTCGACCTGAATTGATTCATGAAAAGTATACTGAATTTACAACTCATACCAAGACCATTAGTATTATTATGTATTCGAAATGACAAGAGGAGGATGCCATGTGGCATAACAAATCTAGCTTGTGTGGGTCCCACATTCTCCAGGTGTCTTCATGATCTATTGCCACTTTGATTTTCCATTGTATTTATTTATTTAGATACTTTATTAAATATTTATGCCATTCTAATTTTCAAACATCATTTATTGTCCCCCTCATTCCAGATCCCAAAGATTCCACCCCCAACCTAGGAAACTAGTAATTTTTCTCCTTGGAAATTATTTGACCCTTCGCACCAATTTGGAAAACTCTAATGAATATGGAAAATGTGATTAGGACATGGTGACCCAATGAAAAATTTGGGACATGAAACTCACTATGACCCTAATCCTCTAGTGGAACCCCATAAAATAACCACACACACACACACCCACATAGATATATATATGTATACACGCAGGTCACAAGTCTACACCCCACATATACACAACTTGCACGACTATCACCCGCGTACATCAAGAAATGTGCTAAAAAACAAAAAATATTTGGAGTTTCCCCCCATTAATTAATGAATTCCTTTCCCCTTGGCCTTCCATATGCCAATAAATGCTCTGGTTACAACCTTCACATCCTATTGAAGGGATCAATGTTGAGTTACTATGAAGCATTAGAGGAGGATAAATTTGAGAGAAAATATACTATAGTGCAATTGTTTCCCGTTCTTATGTACTAGAGTTTGCATCCATTTGTCCTTGAAGAAACCATTAGTGTTATTTCCTATTTTTTCCTTGATCTTTGTGATCTTACCTTGGCATGGAGGATTGAAATACTGGTGGACCAGGTGGAGGTATGCAGTTTATCGATTTTGACTAGGTGACAACAGATTTTCTCATCTTTATCTCTGTTCATATTAATAGAAATATCCATTTATCATCCATTGAACATGTAATTATAAATAATTTTGTATCCATGGATGTAATTAATTTTATTCTTTATTGGAATATAACATGCTAGATTAGATTCTAATGATTTACATATATCATGCTTGTATATGTGTTGTTGTTGATGACAATGCGTAGATACACATTTGATTTAAGTGTCAATGGGGATCTACATCAAACATCTGGAATAAGGTATACCCCCTTGGTCCCTGAGTGTTAGTTTCGATTTTATATTTAGCATGTTTGGAAATGGGTTTATGTCTGGTGTCATATTTTTTGTTGTGGTCCACCCCAAGACATACGATATATTATCTGTAACACCAAGGTAGTCTGATGAGTAGATCTATTATCCTCTACCTTCTATATGGTGAAGGATACAATACTCAATGGTCGATCTACAATATGTTTTATCATAATATTTCCTCCTTGGGACCTTGTTCCAACTGCACAATACTCATCAATGAGGTTGTCGACATACATTTCCCCTAGTCTGGGATCTATGAGTGACATTGTACTTCCTCTCGTGGATAGTCAGGTCAAAAAGTATCTATCCTTGACATCAATAATTAGAATGTGTGACCCCACCTAGAAATGTTGTTGATCTGGGTCCCATATCCATATTAAATGATCTAGCAGATGAAAATGGGATCTTGTGTCTAGAACCATGAAGTACTTAAGTATTCCACACTCCCTTAATGCCCTCAATAGTAATTGGGTCATTTGCCACATAGGAATCATCTACTTTGTGCTCACGCTCCTTCCAAATCACCATTTTTTGAGTCAAACACATGTAGGAAATCCGCATGGAAACTATTAGACTCCATTCATTGAAATAAAACATAGATTTCATGCTAAATCTTTGATTTTTGCAGAGTCACTACCATCGATGCACTTTCCCCAAGGGAATAGAGCAACAACACCGCCTCACTTAGAAGACAGAGCACCCTTGATTCTCTTTCCCCTTTCAGGGAGTGCGTCGATGCACCTCCCTAAAGGGAGAAGAGGCACGTCTCCTAGGGAATGCCCTTCTCCTTGCAAAAACTCTTCTAAAAATTGCAAAAAACATCATAAAATCATGGAAATCTTAACCATGAAAGAGAAGTGGAGGATGATAGCTCTTACCTACTTCGGGTAGTTCGTCGAATGGATTCCCATAGCTCCCAGAATATTTGCAACAATTTCCTCTCTCAAACACAATTTTCACCCTATTCCCATGGTAAAAACACAATGGTGGATAATTTTTACTATTTCACCCCTTTTATATCATTTTTTGGTTTTAAATAAGAAATAATTAGTGAAGTATTTAAATATTATGGGTTTTTTCTATGTTTTTCCTATAGTTTTCATGGTTAAAGTGTCCTAATGTTTTTTTTGAAGATTTTAGGGCCTTTTTGGGATTTTTTGGATGCGATAGAGCTTCTTTTTTACATTTTCATGCTCTAGCCTAAGTTGAAAAAAGTTACAAACACCTTTTATACCCTCGTTGTGCTCGTTAAAAATTTAGTGAAAAGGTATTAAGTGTGTTTATACCACTTTTTTGGACTCATTAAAATGGATAATGAAAAAGGAAAACCCCATGGAGTTATCTTTAAGCTCTTTTTAGGCTCCTTAAACACAAAAATATCACCAAGCAAACTTGATTCTTTCACACGTGTAAAAGTATTTGAAAGGCGGTTTATAACTTTACAGTTTACCCCTTTTTTCGACCATTTAGACTAATTTATGAAAAAGGTATAGTCAAGTTAATTATGACTAGAAGAGTTTTTATAGGTATCGGTTTATACTTTTTCGGACTCCAATTACTAAATTTACAAAAATTCCACTTTGGAGTATTCTTAGTCATTTCAGACTCTCTAAATAAAAATAGACAGCTGAGTTTACATTCTTTAGACTCATAAAATTAAGCATTGAAGGACCCTTTTCTGGGAACGAACCCTTCCATTCTCAGGATCGTAAACCATATGAGGATGGACTCATCACTTGATGAGCTACATCAAGATTTTGCTGCCATTTTCAAGATCGTTAAAAATAAAAGAGGTACTCATCCATTTTGATGAGGAAATTAAGGGAATGGAGATACATTTTTCATTTGTATTGATGGAAGCTCCTAGTCACCTTTGAACATGGAACCTGTCTGTATTTTCATACTAACAATTAGGTATTCATCTTGTCACCGAGTCGATCCACTTCCATGAGTCATTTAACTCCTTTGAGTCAGTTCAAAGAATGCATTATTTTTTCTTTCGTTGAGTCCATGCTGCCAAGTCACTTGTCATGATGTACAATACTCAAAGGGAGTCTTTACTATAGTCTACCTTTGTATTTACATTACCTTCCTTTCAGTTGATCATATCCAATTCAGTCCTATAGTTATTCCATTATCAAATATCACTTCCAATAATTAGTTTTTGTTCCAATTTTCGTGTGGATGATGATGGAAACATCATGGCCCTCCATCGGTGAGTCTATTTCCATCGACATCAAAACATTATCTAGGAATTAGTCTTAGAAACTAGTCGAGTAACTTGAATCCTGCATGCCTCAATGGAAATTTTCCTCGCTTTCCGCGGTAGGATTTCATCATTGGCATCCAATTGGAATATTACCCTAATTGTTCGAATTCATCTCATTTATTCACATTCAGATAAATGTACTATGGTACGTTGGGAATCATTTACATTAATTGTGACTTCCCTCACACTTTTTTATGGTATACATCTATGACTAGAAATCAAGTGGTTTCTACCATGCTCAACATCATGACATTTATTCACATGTATATAATTGTACTATTTGGGAGTGGAATGAAGACATTGAGTGGTTATGTATTCACTTGAATATGTGCCTATTCTTAGGCTATGATGGAGTATTCTTTGAGTCATTGCATGGATCCACATAGTATGTTTGGTGTCAATGCTCAAGTTTGAGTTAGGATGGCATGGATATAAAGTGTATATTATGTAGCTATGTTTTGATTTGGGTCTTGTCGATCATGGATCTACTATTTATTGTTGGTAGCCATGAATTGATCGATATACATGGATTTGCAGTGTATTGGTCCGCATCCATGATTTGAGTCAAATAGTTTGTAACTGGTCCTATGTCAAGTCTACACTTGCCACTCATTTTCCTTTGATTCCATATCATATCTAGAAACATATTTCACCTATCACATCCCTTTATATTAATACTTAGGGGGGCATTATGTTACATACAAAATTTGTCTATATGCTTAACCCCCTGCACTAATTTCGCCAAACCATCTTTTAGAGAATATTTTTTCTCAACTCTAGGAGGTCTAACACTCCCTGCCTCCTGACATTGAGCATCAGAGTGGCCTAACATGCCTTTCCTACTGACAAGGTGCACTGGTGACACTTTTTTCCTAAGTACAAAGAGCACCAACATAGCTTGCTCATGCACAAGGAGCGTTAACATTGTCAAAAGGGGAAAAAGAGAAGACTTCAAGAACCTTCTAGATTAAATTCCTCATGGAGGATTATCCCAAATTCTTGTAATAGATGGAATTCATACCCCTAACCTATAGGAATCATCCCTCAACTTCCTCCCAAAATATCTCAACCCCTTTGGGCCCTCTTTGGCCTATATATATAAGCTTCATGGACCATGATAGGGGAGGACCAAGAGAGCACATTTATGTTGTTGAAATTATTGTTGGTATAGGAGGAAAAGAGTGTGGTTGTGAATGATATTTGTAGAGTTTGTAGAGTGGTTGTGGAAATGATTCAAAGGCATTGTGAGATAAAAGCTTCAACATCAAGACTTTGGTTGTAGTTTTATTCTTTTATACCGTTAATACAAATAAGTTCCCCTTTCTCATGAATGATTTGTGTGAATATCAATTGTCATTACTTTTCTCCTTGATCATTAATATAGATCACTGAATTATCTTGTTTCTTTCACTATTGTGTCTTTTTCTTCATGTTCTTTGCAGTTACAGGTGATCACAAATGAATCCATGATACAAGGATCACCTTCATTGTTGAGGTAAGAAATATTAGCATTTAATTAGTCTAATAATCTAGGGGGAGGATGCATCACTATAGCTTTTTGTTCTATATCTGTCCCATTTAGACTAGGGAAACAATATTTGTTTGCACTGATTGAGAATTTCCAGTAACAATATACCCTATCACCTATCTATCATTTCATTGGGTTTCTTCTTTTCATTGATTATCAATAATGTTTTATAAATTTTGGGTGTATTAAATACATTTTTTCACCTCAATAGGGATTCACAACCATCTTTTCATTCTTAGAAATATTTGGAAGCTCAAATATAGTTAAACTTTAAATCAAAACCTAGGGTTTCAATTTTAAATTATTTCCTTGGAATGTAACCCCACTTGACTTAACAAGTTGTTTACTAATACCCTATTAATAAAAAATTACTTTGGATTAAACCCATGGTCTCCTTTTCCATTCCCATTTGATGTTGTGATTTTGTATCCACCTCTCAAATTTGGCCTTCATGAATTGAGTGCCCCTACCTTTGATTAATTGCACCATAAAATTTGTAATTTTCCTAAATTTCTTTGCACAAATAATCATGGTTGAATATGAACATTTTACATTGAATATAATGGTTTCATTATAGATGGATGTTTCAAAATGAATAAATTTTTTTGAAGTTATTTCATATTTGTATTTATTTGGGAATAACATTATAAGCCTAAAATTTTATTAGATGAAACACCTTACACTTAATCACTCTCTAGAGGAAACAAAAATAGTTTTTTTGTTATTTCTAACATCACTAATAAGTTATTATTATAACATATTTAGGTTATAAAATAACATAATGGATTATAGGAAAGGCATGCTTAAGGGAAAACCAGTACATGAATTGCCTTCATTTATGGAAGAAGGAATGTTAATACACATTATGGTGACACTGGTAGTGACATTAATGAAAAATACACATACACATGGGGTGATAATTATGCACTATTTAAGAATGAAAACTATCCCACTATTCCCAGTGAGAATAGAGATGATTTTGGAGTGTAATGGAACATTAAAAAGTCAAACCTCCACATAAGAATAGTTTTACCTGCAATATTTCTATGTGCAAAATTATTCTCTTGGATCATTATGAGGGTTAATATCAAGGACTGATTCATAACAAACATGTATAAATCCAAGGTGAGAGCCTATTTTCATCCTTCTAACCTAGATATTTTTTGCAAATTGTTTAACTACAAAAGTATACTTGATAGAATTGTTGATGTTCTCATGAGTTCCAGTATCGATCAAACATTTTTTATATCATTCTCTTAGAGGTTTGCAACCCACAGAGATAATATCCCCTTAATAGCTCTATTTAGTAATGTGTGACTAATTAATCATGTGTTGACTATGTATAGAGGGATCATATTCTTAACTTAGGTCCAACCATGTGTGACTGGAGCGATATTAGGCTAAAGGTCACATAGCATACTCATTGTGTGGGAGTGCTCCGTAGTGGGAGTGATATATTATCAATGTTATAAGGATATATTATCTCCTTTTATATTGGAAAAAGTCTAATATAATGTTGAAGTTGACCATTGTCTCTAAGAAGTGTCTGGGACTTCTTAGGGGATTGTCAAATCAACATTAGATCTATTGGGAAGAATATGATCGCATGTGATGAGGCATCAATGAGGATAACTTTTATATGATGAAGAAATTAAAAAAAACCATTGAATAAGTCCAATATAAAGTGGAAAGAAAGTAAGAGCGCAACTACCCCAAAAAAAGGGTAAATAGACCCTAGAATATAAATTCACATGAAAACTTGGAAGATAAATACAAGATAATTGAAGAATAAGTAAAAGTATAATCCAAACTAATTGTGGAAACTTCTAGTGAAAAATAATAATATACATAAAGTGCTTCCACACTTCATTTTCACATTCAAGCAATCTCATATCTTTCTCTAAATTGGTGCTCACTTCTCAAGGAGGACAAGTGGATAAACTAAAAGTATTCTTTGGGTTTACCTTATTCTCCCAAGGTTCACTAGGGTTTATTGTGAATGAAGAGCACAATCTTGTGCTAGGGATTAATATTCATGATTGGTATTGCTATTTCATTGGACTGATTTTTTTTAGAGAAAATTTTGTTGGTTTTTCTCCCATTTGGGTTTCCGAGGATAAATCTATGTCTCTTTTTGCATGGTTATGTTTTAGTGATCCTTGTTTTTGTTTCTACTAAAAATGAGTGATTCCATAATTGTGGGATGAAATAAATACTAAAACAAAATAGAAAGAGATGAAAATTATACTACTAAGCTATATCTAACAATAAGAATGCATTCCAAAAGTACGACTAGACATACATTCTTCAATAAATGGTGGATGAGAGAAAAGAGGTTAAATCCTAGGGGAGAGTGTTACGGAGAAAACTTCCTATGGCTTGGGGTACCACAACAGACAAAGTAACCGCATAAATCAATCCCTTCCCAATATGTAAGAGAAATAAACATCTAACACTAAAGGATCTCGAAACATACCTTACTCCAGATGGTCGATGTAGATCCCTATTGAGCTTTTCCAATCTAGCCTGTGTTAGCAATTTGATCTCTCAACAATCAGTAAACAAGACAAGCATGCTATATAATTGTGTTAGACATACTCTAGCATATATAATAAAGAACATATAAGCATTTAAATGCATCCATGGATTCAATATTCATTTAAATACACATTATTGGATAGGAAAAGATATTTCTATTAATATAAATTAGAGATTACAAGAATGACAACCTATGCGCCACATTTGCGAACCGGAGAAATTGAGTCCTCCACCTAGGCCTCCACCACTTTAATCCTCCATCTCTCGATAGAAAGCTTGGGAAAAACACAAAGTGCTCCAAGGGACAAACGGATGCAGACTCAAGTATAAGCTCTGGCAACAATGCACTATAGTTTTCTTGCTCTTCAATTCCTCTCCCTTCAATGTATCCAAAGGGTTCCTTGTATAGTGCCTCAATGGGGTAATGGAAGGTTGAAATCAAGCGATCTCAAGGCATATGTAAGGCCAAGAGATAAGTGACTCTGCTGCACATCAAGGAAAACTCTAAAGCTATTTGTCCTTTTGGACACATCCTGATTTACGCGGGTTTGAGGGTCATATCCATGTATATACGTGAGACTAGGTTTAACAGTCGCGTATGGAAAATAATGCATGTTTTTAGGGATGATATTGGAAACATCAAAGGTACAAAAATGGTCCATGGGGTCCAAAGAGTCTGCATAGGGACAGGGAAGGCCATAAATGTGTGATCCACCATGTGTCGTAAAATCAGCTGTAACAGATGCCCCCTAATGTGTGAGGTTAGAGGGGTGATATGATGGATGAAATACATTATAAGTCCATCCTAGAAGTGGAGTGATGAAGAACTAGGTGGAAGAACTAGCCATCCAATAGTATAATACAAAAATCAAACTCTCCACATCACTGCAAGTATATACAGTAGTCCCGGATACATAAGAGTACAATGGCCATGAATATGCATGATACAAAATATGACATGTGTGGTCATCGCCACGTACAATATAGATATATCAGAATATCCATGATGAAGATATACAAAGGATCATGATCTCCATGAAAGCTGAAGATATACAATGGACCAAGATCTCCATAATGGCTGAAGATATCTAGCATACACTGGAATCAAGTCACGAGAGCTGAAATCTCATGAACACTGGCACGATCAAGGAGATACCATATATGAAATGCCACCAATCTGGAAGGTATTCTACACAATCCTATACGAGTACATGTCCTACTATGTGAATAGAGGTGTCGAGGTCGAACATAGTAGCCCATCATCTGATTACCAATCATTGATGTATACCATTAACATATGCGAGATCTCCCGCCGATAATGAAGATGGGAATCAAAGTAATAGAGTGCAAACTAACGAGTATGAATAAATGTGTTGAGTTCGACCACTTGAAATAATCCATCGATTAGGGGACATTAATGTATTCCAAAAACTATCGATGGCAAGAGAACCTGCCACTAATGACTACAAGTCTCAAGGCACTCAAAATGAATGTAGACTCCTACCCTAGAATAAATGATCTGAAGTTGGGATGAAATCCGTTGGAAGGAGGGAATTAAGGAATCCCCCATCATCCAACAAGAGGTACTCAGCAAAACTATATAATGTGGAAGGACTCGATCATAATGTGCATGAACCAGTATCAATACCAATATTGGTCGACATCCAAAGTCAAGAGAATTGAGGAATGGCCGACTCAGGTTTCAAATTCCTTCAAAAAAGAGCATAAAGGAAAATGGTGACTGAATGTAGGTAGCATAGACTCAATATACAAAACTGGGACATCTCTGCAACACAGAAGGCATCGACAGAGGCTCCATAGGGACTAGAAGCTTAACCAATCGGTGGAGATTAACTCAGAGAAATGAGTACAGATTTTAAAGTCAAAGTATTAATCCAAACAATGACTGTGATATATAGTGCTCAGTTCGAAGACGACGCGAATCAACTGCTACCAAAGATAACATCTTTGCCTGTCCGACGTTTTGGTTTTTTTATTTTTTTTGGACTTTTTCAAATATTTTGAAAAGCTTGAAAAAGAGTAAAAGTGCTTTATAGTTACAGATTAGGAGGAGACAAGGATCAAGGGGAAAACAAACTAGTTCCAACCAGTGGAACATACCTATGCTCAATGCAAGGGCACATGTGTAGGATAACGACACTTGGGGGAAAGTCTCCTTCTGGTAAAAATGAGGAATCAAGCTGCAAATGATATGTAAAATGGTTGTGCTTGTCTAGACATGAGACAAGCTCGGGCTATATGGCTGATAATCAAAGTCAGGGAAGCTGGCATAAGGCTCAATAAGGCAAGCAAAACTCATGATAATGTAATTACAACTTGACATAAGGGAGTCCTGGGGGAAAAGGCCAGCAAAAAGATCAAGAGGAGTATGAGGCTCTTGCGCAAAGTCATGGCGATACTATACAAAGCACTCCCACACCCTAAGGGAAAAATGTCGGCATGGGCACCAAATGCAAAATAGGAGATAACTAGGGCACCCATGTATGGTCAAGCTCTACCATTCACATCATGTCACTTCTAATAGAAACAAGAAGGTTCTATGACAAGATAGAATGGGTTCATACCTAAGGTTATAATGAAACAATCATAAGGTCATGAAAAAGTGCAAACGGATGTGAAACCTAACATATATGCCAGTTTAGACATAATACCTGAAATCGACATGAACGGGTCAAAACCATGGTCAAAATGTGCTCAAAATGGATTCCTACATCATCAAATTAGTCCAAAATGGCCAGAAATGGTAAAAAAATATAGAAAGTCAGTAAAAAATTTCAAAATTTTCAAAAAATTTCAAAAATTCCATATCATTTGAAATTTTTACCCATTTGAGCTCAAAACTTCCAACGTGAATTCTAGGAGCATCGTCCGGCGAAATTTGATACCGTTTGTTCCAGGTAACTCCTCATGTCCTCCTCTTCCCATTTCATGAAAATTTTTTAAGTTTCCATGGTCAATTTCATTTTCTAAGCCAATCTAAAGTATGCATTTCGGCCCACGCGGATATCGAGGTCTTTTTCGCATATAGGGCTGGACATACGTGGAAAAACCTCCCAAAACCGTGTACATATGTGGTTGTTTTGGAAATATTCGTGTATGCTGCCATGAATAAGGATTTCTAAGGTAAACAATGATCAAAAATCATTTTTGATGTGCAGGATGGTTCTAGAATGGAGGGAGAGGGAACATGGTGATGTAGAAGAGGCTGTTCAAGGTGACTTAGTGGCCCAACAAGCTCTACATGCATGCGATTTGTATAAGTTTTGGTGTCTTGGTAGCCTGAGGGCTAAACCAAGACTCCTACATATGCTATTGTATTACTGGGATCCAGACTCTCAGTCTTTTCACATTGACAGGATGTCTCTCAGTATAGAGATTGAGGACATATACTTTATCACTAGATTATCCCGACGATGAGAGGTGGTAAACCTCTGATATCGCAGGCCCAGAGGTGGCTTGAATATTGATGAGTACATTGAGGTGTACTACTTTTCAGACATGGAAAAGGTTGGGAGTCAAATCCTGACAAACTCAGTCCAGGTGCTGGGACTAAAGGCCATAGTATTGGCACTCAGTAGGATAGCCGAACTAGATTCACTCCACAAGGCCTCGTGGTCATTGATGTTCTATGCGGTGGAGTGTATGAGACCCACAGTGTACGACTGGAGCACTGCGCTGTTGAGTAACATGAAGCAGTAGCTCAATGAATGGAAGATGGGTAGGGTGAGAAAATTCAGTTTCGGTAGCATATTGAGCACGTTCTTCTTGGAGCGTGTACCGAGGCTAAGCCATAGAGTGGACATTCCTCCATACAGAGTTCAAGATATTTCCCAATGACATTGGAAAAATGTTATGCGCATACTAGGCAAAGGTATGGTGGCTAACCCCTACCTAGCTGACTTCTTTCCATGGTGGCGGTGGCAAATCATTGCCATCGATGACTACCCCTATGCAAGGAAATATTTTTGGGGAGATCTGTACATGCCCCTACCTCCAAGAGCAGCATATGATGACATAGGTAATGAATCCCAAACTCTCTTTTTAAGTTTTTTGAATTATTAATTTTTTTTTGTGTTTTTCGATATATTGACTCAAAAGACATGTTTTGGTGTGATGACACATAGTGACAATTTGTCACATGTATGCAGATGTTGGACCATGATGAACTGATGGTTTCCCTCATCATAGACAGAGGGGAAGAGGAGACAACATCATGGGTGCAAATGTGGAGCGGACACTCCAAAGCATCCACACAAACTTTGTATGCTTGACACACAGGGTACCCATGGTGCAAGTCGAGGACTTGCCTAAGGCCATGCAGCGCCAAGTGGTTGGTGTATGACGGGCATGGTTTCAATTATTTCTATGGATAGCTAGAGCGGTGGTGTGCTACCATGATTAGAACCCCCCTCCTCCTCATCAGGCTTAGAGACATGAGATTATTTATTTGTGTACTACCGTGTATTATATTTCGGTGGCTCGAAAGCCCCAATTTTGTATTATGACACTTATGTATTATGATGTCACATTTTGGATGTTTAATGAAATTTTTTTATGATGATCGATTTTATTTATTTACATGTGTGTAAAAATGTATGTTTGTGATATGCGTATGGTCTATGAAACAAATTCCAATCCAACACATAGTTAGCATATGAGTCAGCAACTTGATTAAAAATTATTGAAACATGTACGTATGTTATATTCTCAAATTTTCGTTCTAGAAATCTCACACGTAAGAATATTTGTAATAATGTCGGATCCCTAATACGATACAAGCCATTAAGTTGTGAAACCACTAACTCCCAATAAAGACGTATGTCAAGAGAGAGAATACCATGCGAAATGGCATCCCACAATAACTCGATAACGACACTATATTCGGTAACATTGTTCAAACAAGGCTGTAAACATACACCTCGTGAATACAATACTTGACCCGTAGGAGTATAAATCACCCAACTAGCCGAAGCTGAGTTTTGAGTGTGATGGCTAGCACCATCAACGAATTCTATGTAAGTCAAAAACTGCATCGACATCTGCCATAAGAAACGATAAGAAAACCTAACTATGCAATTCAAAAATTGTACAATAATATACAACAATCAGCCTTGGATAAAGATCATGCATAGTAATTTTTAAGATAGATCCCATTTCTAGCATTCGCCAAGGTTGTCCCTTCATAGTCTACCAGCTCATAGGTGCCCTTCTCTAACACACGTTTGATGACATAATGACCATGCCACATGGAATTAAACTTCCCTACCTCCAAGGGTTATTTAGCTTGATCCCATAAAAGGACCAAATCACCTTCACTAAAATTCCTCGAACAAATAGACTTATCATATTGGACCTTAACGTGACGCTTATTTACTTCTAGATCCACTAAGGCATCTCAGCGCTGCTCATCAAGCTGCTCTAGGTGGACCAAATGATCCTCCAATGTGGAAGTGTTTGGTAAAATCTTTATAGCTATATTCAATGAAGGGATTTTTTATTCAACCGACAAGATAGACTCCAACCCATGTACGAGCTGATATGGAGAGAAACTGGTGGCAGTCTTTACCGTGGTTCTATAGGCCCACAAATCAGGATACAACATGATATGTCAATTCATCTTGCTTCGTACAATGGTTCGTTGGAGAATATATTTAAGTGATTTATTCATTGCTTCAACCTGTCCATTCACCTGAGGGTAATAAGAAGAGGAGTGCTCCTGCTTATACCCTAAAATTGAAGCCAACTCTTCCATCATTTTATTCTGAAATTGCCTACCATGTTCAGTGATAAGCTCTTTCGAAATGCCAAACTGAGTAATAATTTGGTTGAAAACGAAATGCGTGGCTGTCTCACCATCGGATTTAATCGTGGGCATGGCCTCTTCCCACTTCGTGAAATAATCGACAGCCACTATAATGTGATGATTCCCCCCATCCGAAGATAGGTTGCAATCCATGAAGTCAATCCCCCACTTGGTGAATGGACTGATGATGATAATAGGATATAATGGGGCGGGATGCTAGTGCATATTGCATGCAAACACCTGGCAAGAGTGGCACTTGTTGACTGCATTGACATAATATTTGAAGATCGATGGCCAAAAAATCCCCCTCTCAAGCTTTTTTGGGTTGTAGAAAGCCCAGATAAATGACCACCACACGCCCCTCTATGGAAATCATTTAGCATAACCTCGGCCTCATCATGGGTTAAACAACGACGCAAAATGGAATCCACCCCATGGCGGTAGAAAGTGTTATCCACTATAAGGTAGTTCTTAGCTACATGACATAATCTTTGTCGCTCATTATGTGAAAGGTGATTCAGGACCTTCAACGTTTGAAAATATACAATGATATCCCTATACCATGGGTCCAAAGTTGAGATAAGGAAAATATGCTCATCTACAAACGTATCCTCATAACCTCCTCCTCCTCCACACTTGGAAAATCAGATATGAGATCCACAAATATCAACGATTTCTTCGATTTTGCCAAAATGAATTTGAGATAAAACTCTTGCAAAATAACAATCCATTTATTGTATTTTCCGCCAATCATCCTTCTAGTGAGGATGAACTGAAACGGATTGACATGAGCTACCACCAAGGTCTGGCGAAGAACAATGTAATGTCTCAATCTCTAAACCGCATGAATGGTGGCCAAGGCAAGTTTCTCCACATGGGAATAATATATTTCCGCATCAATAAGGTTTCAACTCAAATAATAAATGACATGCTCATGGAGCTCCTCATCCTCCTCAAACAAAACCATACCAACCGTCTCCATCGACACGGCCACATAAATAAAAAATCGTGGCTATAGTCGGGTGGACTAAGCATGGGGGGCATTTCTAAGGCTTGCTTAAGAGAATCAAAGGACTCCTAGGCTTGCTCATCCCAACAAAAAATGGTGTCCTTATTTAAAAGATGCATAAAGCCTTTAGTCAAATTGGAAAAATTAACTATGAATCTCCGCAATAAATTTTCCATGCCTTGCAAACACTGAAGATGTCTAATATTACATGAGGGAGACAATTGAAATATTGCATCAACCTTTAAGGGATCAACTCTTATCCCCTCCTTGGATACAATGAACCCTAGAAAGTGACCAACAGTCACGCAAAAGATGCACTTATGAGGATTTAGCCTAACCTGGTAATGGCGGCATCTTTCGAATACTAATCTCAAATGGTATGGATGATGCACTCTCATACGATAATGAGCAGCAAGGTCATCCAAATACACTTCAATAACCGTTTTGAGTGTTAGTTTTTCAACATTTAAGCTAGCATTATGATAAGATCTTTTCACTGAGAGAATAACAAGCACAGCAATCACATAAGCACATCACAAGAGACAAGAGACACAAATATTTTAGGAGGGGAAACCATAAATGGAGAAAACCCCTCAACTTCCTCTAAGATAGTATCACCACAAGATGTGATCCCAAAACAGTAAGATGACCTCCCAACACAACAGCAGCCTTCTGTCTTCTGTCAAGCCAAAGTATTTCCTTCTCCAAAGGTGCGCCACACTTGAGAGAGCAAGAGAGCTAAGTCACAAGTGATAAATAGAGAGACTCTCACTCTCTATTTATAATCTTTTGTTGACTTGAAGTGTACTCAACCTAATAATTACTACTCGAGCCTACACCTTAATTAGTGTATAATAACTCAAGTGCCCCTAAACAGTGGGGACTTACCCAATGACTTGATATGACTTGTTTACATTATAATCCTCCCGATCGGAACATCGAGGCATGACCACATGACTCAAATACATAATAGAAACATCCCGAAATAAACATCGGGTTACAATAATATAAAATACATAGAATAATACATTCTGAAGTTACATATACATCAACACTCCCTCTTAACTAGGAAGGTATTCTTTCGACAAAATTTTCAGCACTGGTCTTCTTCTCTGCTTTAACTGGATCATCTGAGTCATCTTCATCTTCATGTCATCTTCATCTTCAAGTCATCTGGATCTGGATCATCTCTCGATCTGGATCATCATAAAATGGCATCACTGGATCTAGATCATCACTCGATCTGGATGAACATCACTGGACTGGATCTGGATCATCACTCGATCTGGATCATCTCTCTGGACAGGATCTGGATCATCACTCGATCTGGATCATCACTGCTGGATCTGGATCATCACTCGATCTGGATCTCTCGGAGTCATCATAACTGGATCTGGATCATAGCTCAATCAGGATCTCCACTGGTCATCATCAAGTGTGTACTATCTCGTCATAGGAAGTTCTACAGAGCCAGCCCTATTTCATGCTGTATGTAGGCCCACCACCTGCAGGTCTTCATCATCACTGGCCATACTGGAGAATCCTCAGGACTTATTACATGCGTCACAAAACCTCTAAAGAGCATCCCAGGACTGATTACGGGCACGCAGCCCAACCTATAGGATCTCCTAGGGCTGATTACATGTGACCTCACCACAAAACCTCGCAAGAGCATCCCAGGACTGATTACGGGCACACATCCCAACCTATAGGATCTCCCAGGGCTGATTACATGTGGTCTCACCACAAAACCTTGCAAGAGCATCCCAGGACTGATTACGGGCACACATCCCAACCTATAGGATCTCCCAGTGCTGATTACATGTGGTCATGGCAAAACCTCGCAAGAGCATCCCAGGGCTGATTACGGGCACACAACCCAACCTATAGGATCTCCCAGGGATGATTACATGCCATCCCAGAGCAAAACCTCGAAAGAGCATTTGCCAGATGTCCCAGGGCACCGAATTACATGCCATAGGAAAAACCTCGAAAGACCATCTGCAAATATCCCAGGACTGATTACATGCTCATTTGCACAACCTGACTGAGTGTTCCTGGTAACTGACCAGGTGCCTCCATTCCTAGAATGGTAGTTTCCCTTACATCTGTCCTACTCGACAGAATGGCCAGCACTTATATCTGACATGGAAGGAACTAAATCCTTTAGCCATGAACAGAATGGCTCTGCCCTTACATCTGACCTGCTCGTCAGAATGGCACAATCCCATCCAATGATGGAAGACTCTCAACCACAATGAAGAGAGATTTCTGCACTTACATCTGACATGGAAGGAACTAAATCCTTTAGCCATTCACAGAATGGCACAACCCTTACATCTGACCTGCTTGTCAGAATGGCTATGGATCTCAGTACTCATATCAGTCATGGAAGGAACCAATCCTCTCACCATGACGGAATATCTCAGCCCTTACATCTGACCTGCTTGTCAGAATGGCTATGGATCTCAGTACTCATATCAGTCATGGAAGGAACCAATCCTCTCACCATGACGGAATATCTCAGCCCTTACATCTGACCATCGAAGGAACCAATCCTCTCACCATGTCAGAATGGCTCTGGATCTCATCACTGTCTCTGGGAGGAAGCCTCAATCTGGAGAACACCAAGTCTCTCTCTGAAGTACTCAAACTTCATCCTAGCCAATGGCTTCATCAATACATCAGCTATCTATTCCTCCGTTGCAACATACAGGAGCTTCACTGCTCCTCTCTGCACCATATCCCTGATATAGTGATATTTGATCTCAATATGCTTCGACCTGTCATGGAACACTGGATTCTCTGACAACTTCACACAACTCTGGTTGTCACAATGTATACAGGTAGCATCCAGCTGGAGATCAAATACATCAGACAGTAGCTTCCGCAGCCATACTGCCTCACAACTAGCTGAACAAGCTACGACATACTCTGCTTCAGCTGTACTCAGTGCCACACAGGATTGCTTCCTGCTAAACCAAGAGATCACACCTCATCCCATACCGAAGCAACATCCCGAAGTACTCTTCCTGTCGATGGCACTCCCTGCCCAATCTGAATCAACATAACCCTCCAGGTTAATCTTCTGATTCGCATCATACTTGAGCCCATAATCAATTGTACCCTTCAGGTACCTCAGAATATGCTTTGCAGCAATCAAGTGAACACTTCTCGGATCTGTCAAGTACTGGCTCAAGGTGTTCACAGAAAAGCAAATATCTAGTCTCATGTTCGTCAGGTACATCAATGACCCAATCATCTGATGATACATCGTAGCATCAACCGTCTATGAAGAAGCATCACTCAATAGCTTCAGGTTCGATGCCATGGGTGTAGTCAAAGCCTTGCAGTCCATCATCCCAAATCTCTTCAGGATCTCTACTGCATACTTCCCTTGTCCAAGGAAGATTCCATATATACTCTGTCACACCTCCATACCTAGAACAATAGTGCATCGACACATAACAGGAACATCACTGGTCTTCTGCCTTCAACCTTGAAGCAAAGGTTGGAATCCACTTTACTCTCAGTAAAGCCTAGAGTCATCAGTAATCTGCCCATCCTGTCGTACCATGTCGATCCTCAGGATCTTCTGCAATCGCCCCCTCTGAAGCGGAGCATCATACTCCCTCTGTCTTCCGTACTCTATGCAATGAAACATTCTGTACTGGAGTGACAAGTAGTATCCATCTAGGATCACTGGATACTAAGATCCTCTATCTTGAACTTCTTCAAAAGTTCATCTTGCACCCATCTATGAGCTTGTCATTCTCTATCAACCTTGTAGCAAAGGTTAAGATATTCATCAAGCTCATCATGTATGTGATATCCCATGGGTGTCTTCTAAACTCGTACAAGGGCTTCTTTCATTTGCACACATGATTATGCATGTCATGTGACTTCACTTCTATTAGCTGTAAATGTTTCTTCGTAGACTATGCCTTCTCTTCGTGAGAAGCCTCATGCTACGAATCTTGTTTTGTATCCCATGATGTTTCCATCTACTGCATGATCGAACTATGAACTTCTCTTCAGGTTTCGATAATACGCCCTGACATCATTCTTCTTGAACTGGAAGGTTCTGCATCAATGATGTCACTGCATTCATCATATTATTCTTTGTCTTGAAACTGTCGTCACTTGTTCTTCGGAACAAGTCTTCATTCTTCTTTGCTTGCGATCTTTCCTACAAGTCAAATGCATTTGTATGGTTAGAAACATTTCATAAGGAAAATTCATATTGGCAAATTCTTATGCATAAATATATGATCATGCAACTACTTTAGCCAATACAACATTCATCCATATCTCACTGAAACTTTCTAGATGCCTTCCATCTCTACCAGGACAACATTGAGATTGTGCACTAATCCAATATGTCAGCAAAGAGGTTTCATTCTAGATAAGTAGCAATGGAGAATTTGTATAGAACCATGAGCTACTTACCCATCACATGCATATTAGTAGTATAATGTCATTAATGCAAACATCCTATCATGCATAATACAACAAATGAATATAAACAAATGCATAACAAAATCATATAATGAAATGACAATTGAATACTTATCTTTATTTGTTTCGAGGGTAGACTCCTTCTTGAGCCTTCAGCTTCATCGTCTTCTTCATTCATAGTCGCATCGTTTCTTATCCAAATGTTGAGGTGGATAAGAAGTTCTTCAAGAGTTGAGTTCTTCATATTCCTCATTGCTTGAGGGATCTTCTTTGGATGGAAAGAGCTTGATCTTCAGTTGCTCCCACCTTCTCTTCTTGAGCTTCTTATTCTTGTGATTTCTCTTTCTAGAGTCTATTGAAAGTAATCACTTCCTTCTAGCACACATTCCTCACATGAATGAATTCTACGATACTGGGAGGCCATTCAAGGTGGCCATCACCACTTTTGCATTCTTCACTTTTTCTTTTACCGCTTCAAGTTGTTCTTCGATTTGAGAGACTCTTATGACTGCATGGTCTCTGTATTCTAGAACTTCACATTCTTCAACTGGTTTATTTAGGTCATATTTTGATTTTGTTCTTCCCTTCAAATAGCTTGAAATTCAGGAAGACCTTCAATAGCTTTGCTTGCAATAGGTAGCGCTCTGTAATGCACATGTCCAAGCCTTCTATGCCAGAGCTCATTTGGCTCTACTATGTAATGGATCAAGGCTTGTTCTGGATGGCCCTTCAATTTGTAAAATCCTCCTTCTTGTTCTTCAATCACTATCACATCATTGATAGTCTTTTCTTTTAGCCATATGATGACTTGACCATCTATGAATGCAATCCGCATTCCTTTTACATCAATGCTGAAATGGAGAGAAGGTTCTTCATGAATCCTAGCACAAACAATACTTCTTTCATTGTTAGAGACTTACCAGAGTCTAGCTTGTACGAAGATTCCCCACTACTTTTTATTGTACATTGGTAGTCATCTCCTAGTTTCACCTTGTGAGGTGATTCATGTTCTGATAGTCTTACAAAGGATTCCTTGAATCCCATCATATGTTTGGAAGCCCCACTATCTATAAGCCAATCATCACTTCCATGAGTAATGTTACCTATGAGAGCTGATATTAGAACATATTCATCCATGCTTGAAGAATCTTCACTTTCATATCTGGATCTCTTTCTAGATGGTTCATCATCCTCTGCAGCATGAGCATGATGTCTTCTTTGGCCTCGTCTCCCTCTGAAACTGGAACCTCTATGCTCATGTAGGTGTCCAATCAAGAGAGATAAAATACTTCTATGCTTGGAAGTTGTCAACTTCACCAAGCTTATCATCAAGCTGATCACTTTGAAATGAGAACCTCAAATGGAAATAGCAAAGGATTAGATCTTACCGATTTGAGGTGTCCGCCCTTGTCCCGGAGTTTGCTGATCTAGGGTTTGTCGCAGAAACCCTAATTTTCAAAACTTGAAATCTTTCAGATCTTATTGGATGACCAGATATATCTCTTCAAATGGAGCTGTCCAATGTACTCCTTTTCTGAAAACAGTGGAGGGAAGCTCCAGGAACAGGAAGCCCTAATTTTCTGATTTCTTCTGCAGAAATTCCTGTTACTATTTCTGTGATATATCCGAAATTTTTGATCCTATGTGTATGAAATTGCTCACTGAGGTAACCTCGAATGTCCCTAATCCAACACCATAGGTTTCATCAGAATTGGTTTTTCCATTTGGGATTTATGATCATTTTCCCAAGGTGACCTTTTACTGGACTGTTCAGAACAGAGAAGTTGTACGGAATGCCACGTGTCACTGGTTCATCTTCTGAGTTTTAAATTCGGACCACAGAATGTACAGTCCGTTCAATTTATGGAACATATTCAGGAATTCCATTTGGACCTCTGTATCCCAAGATATTGCATATCTCCCCAGGTGTCCTGTTTATGGATGATTTCTGGAAGAGGATGGAACCCTAACTTGTAGAGATGATATCTCCCATAATATAGCGAATCATAGGCTTCCCTTTGGACAAAGTGTTCATCAGGATTTTATCTTCGGGACTTGAAATTTTCAGCTTCTGATACTTCACCAATATCGGAATATAGCGACTGTACCAAAACTTAGCAGTTTTAGTATTTAGGGTTTCTCCTAGCTAGGGGTCAAACTAGGGTTTGACTTTCCCGAAGATTTACAGAACCAAATTTCTTGATCCAGGTCTCTAAATTTCGGTTTTGATGAGGAGAACAATCCTATGCTTGTCTCACTCAAAAATTCCTCTTCTATAGAAAGCCCTAATTTCCACATCGAAACTGGAAATGCTTGAAATTGAATTCCGCATCGACAGAAAGATGCACCCTTCAATGGAGAGTCATCCTAGCATACTTGTGCTGAAAAACTGTGGAGGAAGATCCACACAATAGGAAGCCCTAGTTCCTCTAGCTGCACAATGTCTTCTTCTCAGGTTAGCTCTGATACCATGTTAGTTTTTCAACATTTAAGCTAGCATTATGATAAGATCTTTTCACTGAGAGAATAACAAGCACAGCAATCACATAAGCACATCACAAGAGACAAGAGACACAAATATTTTAGGAGGGGAAACCATAAATGGAGAAAACCCCTCAACTTCCTCTAAGATATTATCACCACAAGATGTGATCCCAAAACAGTAAGATGACCTCCCAACACAACAGCAGCCTTCTGTCTTCTGTCAAGCCAAAGTATTTCCTTCTCCAAAGGTGCGCCACACTTGAGAGAGCACGAGAGCTAAGTCAGAAGTGATAAATAGAGAGACTCTCACTCTCTATTTATATTCTTCTGTTGACTTGAAGTGTACTCAACCTAATAATTACTACTCGAGACTACACCTTAATTAGTGTATAATAACTCAAGTGCCCCTAAACAGTGGGGACTTACCCAATGACTTGATATGACTTTTTTACATTATAATCCTCCCGATCGGAACATCGGGGCATGACCACATGACTCAAATACATAATAGAAACATCCCGGAATAAACATCGGGTTACAATAATATAAAATACATAGAAGAATACATTCCGAAGTTACATATACATCAACATTGAGATCATGAAAAATTAAGGTCATAGCCCGCTGAAATGTAGCTCTGGTGTTTTTAAGACTGAAAGGCATCTTCAGATATGCAAAAGTACCCCAAGGACAAATAAATGCAGTTTTATGTTGATCCTCGGGTTTGATCTAAATTTGATTATATCCAGAAAAACCATCCATGAAGGAGAATACCTCACTTCCTGCACACTCATCCAAAATATGATCAATAAATGGTGTGGGAAAATTATCCTTAGGACAAGAATAATTTAAATCATGGAAATCATTGCATATACGGATTGCTCCCTCCTTCTAATCAACCGGAACAGGATTTGAAACCCACTCTGTCAAGGGAATGGGATAGATAAAACCAACTTTTAACAACTTCTCTATCTTAGCCTTAATAGTGGGTGCTTTTATAGGATTCACCGCACGCAAACATTGTTGAACCGGCTTTGCATTCAGATAGGTATTAATCTCATGTTCGACAATACGAGAGTCAATACCTGGCATTTCTTCATATGACCAAGAAAATATGTCACGAAACTCTTTAAAAAGCTCGGTACACTCCTTTATCTCATCAGGGGAACAACCTGACCCAATGTAGATGTTCACGTTTCTAGGATCGTGAGAAATATTAATCGAAATAGCATGTGAAAAATTCGCCATGTTCCCATCATCCATTTGACCAGGAGAGCTCAATGGAACCACGGGACTACCAATCTTCTTGCTAAGAATCTCCCTAAAGTCCTCACGATCCATACAGTCAAGCTTGAGAAGAAAATATGATCTATGATGTAACTCTTCCCATGGTGTCTCAACCCCAGACATGGCCTCAATAATGGCTTCATTCGATGGAAAAACATCGTCAAGGAAATCATGTGCATGAGAGGACTCAACTTCCCATGCAAGCAGCACATATGGGTCCTCCTCCTCCGTCCACGAAGAGGAATGACTAGGCTATGCAACACAATCAATATTTTCTTGATATGATATCATTGCTGCAAGAAACGGCACATCTATTTCAACAGGTCCATTTGAAGGACTCGGTGAAGGAATAATCCAAGGATCTTCCATATGGGTAGTGTGAAAATACACCGAATTCAACGAGGAGGAAGCCCCACCAAAACTAGATCCGATCATAAGAACGGGCGCAGGATAGCTAAAGGTTCCCATAAGAGATGGATACATACCCACACCTACACTCCCAATTGTCGACTTAGAATGATCGATAATCGGGACAGAAGCTCCCGATGATGCACTAACACTCGGATTATGGAATGATGTCTGATCAATCATAACAATATTCCCATTAAATGGGAAGCATACTACCCAAAAGAGAGAAAAGGCTACGACTTGCATACTATACATCCAATTTCAGCCCAGCAAAATATTGTAGTCAAGGGCCGCGTCAACCACCTCGACCTTGATTGCGATGGTCTCCACTCCCAATTGGACTTTAAGAGAAGGAAGAAGTTCCATGTGGCTGAAATGATCTACCATCAAAGGTATTCAACATAGTAGCGGATTAAGATAACTCAGGAGAACCCAAACCCTTCCAACATGACAAAGACATCACGGAAGCAGCAGCGCCTTCATCTATCACAGTGCGTTTAATGGTCATATTAAGACACTCTACATGAATCAAAAGAGACACGTAGTAATGCAAGCAAGGCTGTAGTCTCATGGTTTCAAATTTGATAATAGAAGAAGAGTTATCATCATTAACCCCAAGATCAAAAAGCAAGGCTTTCATTTGCACAAGAAAACTCTGAAGTACTTCAAGCACGTACATCGCACAAGGAGTTTGGCCCAAATCCTCGACAATAGCATAGTTCTAGGCAGCTCGGGTATTAGGATTGTGCCCCAAATTCTTTAGGAATCCCTTAGGAATGCGAGGTGAAACTTCAGGTTTATCCATAGGGTTTTCGATACGCAAAGGGCTCTCAGGTGGAGTGGGTTCTTTTCCAAGGTCTGGTTGTGATGAACCATAATCCTTCACAGGAGTCACAACCTTAGTAGCACGTACCATGTTGATGCAACCATGACCAGTATTTGCTTCTGACAGATTTTGATCTCCACCTGATGCACAATGAGGATCAATGGTCCTCTAGTTCATATTTTGATTATGGGGTAAAGGATTAGTTAGCACAGCTATTCCCTGTGCTATGACTCTCGAGGAATCTTCCATATGAGGGCACAAGTGAGCGAGGTGGTCCTCCTTACACAACTTCCAAGGAAAATTTACCTTACATTTAGACTGCTTGTTCCCCCAAGCATTACAAGTGTTCTTGTCATTATAATTAGCATTTTCGTTCTTGTTTCAACCCTTATGATTATTTTTACCCTTTTTCTTATTCCTTCCAGGCTGCTAGTTTCCCTTCTAGTCCGACGATTGCACAGAAAGTACACTCGCTATTTGGGTGGGTTGAGACAAAGCCATGGCTTGTCCCGATGCAGATTTATTAATAGACAATTGGCTAACTTGTTTCACAACCGAATCCACAGGTTTGGCATGTGTACAACCCACAATGCCATCCGCATGTGGTCAAGGTTTGATCTTGGGATCGCAACTAGATTGTGGAGCGTTAGGTATAATCTCATACAAAAGTCAAGATTGAGCATAGATCAAATCCAACTCTTGCACCCTAAATATTGCTTGTTCATCATTTTGGACTTCGAATGTAGAAACATCCTTCATGATGTAAGGTAACAACGACTTGAGGAACCACTAGAGGAGAAATTCTGGTGGTATAAAGGCTTTAATCAACTGCTTCCATCTACGCCACTCTTGAATATGGTCTAAGATATCTGTGGCTTTGTTTTGTCAAAATGTCAACAAGAGTTCTATACCTACATCATAATGCACGGATAGCTGAAAGTGATTGAGGAAAGTCATGGCAAGGTCATCGAATAAAATGAATGCCCCCCTTGGTAACTCTATATACCATTTCACTGCAGGCCCGATGAGGGTGCATTGAAATTTCCTTAAACGGATTGAATCGTCATGTAAGGAATTGGAAGAGCACCAAAGGTGAAAAGTAGTGACATGCTCACTAGGATCTTCTCCAGCTTTTCCCTCAAACTTGGGAATGTCCAAAGGAATCTTGTTAGGGAAAACGGATCAAGCCAAGTCATGAGATACCAGATCATTCATAAGTCTCTATAAGTTAGGTAAGTTCAATGTTGTGAGGCAAGGGATCCTAGGTTGAGCCGGTCTATGCCACGCTCCCTGATAGTTCTAGTTCATGTAAGGATGATTGCTATAAATACCATGGCCTTGGCCATAATATCCTCCTCCCATTTGACCTGTATAGGGCTACATGGAATCATTATGATGTGGTGTACCCTAACTATGCGGTGCTACAAAGCCATAATTTGAAGAGTAAGCAGGTTGTTGATACCCATAATGATAGGTTTGATAGTTCTGTCCATACTGTGGTCCATAATATTGTCCATGAGAATCTCCATAAGGTGTCCCATGGGATGTCCCATGAGAAGCTCCATAGTTAGGGATATGGGGAACTCCTTGGGATGGACCATTAGATGATCTAGAAATATGAATATGACCTTCCGAGACAATGGGAGGTACTTGACTCTGAGATACTACCATGCAAGCAGTCGCAGTACGAACGTGGCCAGTAGCGATATTTTGGCCTGAAGGACCACGTGAATGAGGGAGAGGAAGGGTTGTCAAAAATGCATTCGAAGGATCAGGGTTCGAGGATGAAGGGAGATGTGAAGGGATGTAAGTGGTGTTCCCTATGGCCACTCATCTCGGTTATGGTATCCGCATATGGGTACTAACACTAGGTCTAGGATGGACATGTGAGGTAGCTTCCACCACTGGGATGGCAGGTGCAATGTGACTAATGCTCCCAAATATCTCTGCATGGAAAGGAATAGGAGTGCCCCTAGGCATAGTGCTAGGTTCAACTTCTAACTCAACATGATGTGCCGGATCAGGTGCAGGGATATCAGACATGACATAACGAACATGAATAGTGCTTATGGGTTCACGATGAGTCTCGTTGCTTGGAAACAAATACTGACGACCTGTGAATGAGGGATCATAACCAGAATGTGAAGGTATTACGGGTGAAGGATCATAAACGGGAGTAGAATCTACATCTCCAACCTTGTGAGGTGGAGAATAAATCACAGGAATCTCATCCTTGTGATCTCACATCATGTGTGAATCAACGTGAGAAGTAGTCTGCCCAGACAGTGTGTTTCTCTCTCCCAAAGGAGGAGGAGACATGGAAGGTGGAAGTCTTGCTAAACAACGAGAACGGCGAAGTGCCGCACCCGAATCCACATTGACTCAAAAATGAAAAAGACTCGATCTAATTATGAAAACCCTAGGAAAACTAGCGTGCACAAAGCATACACCTATAAAATGTAAATCCAAATCACAAGAAAAAAAGGGTATGATATGTGAGCTTCCGAATGAAGCAGGTATGTCTCTCCTAGGAGAGGCTTGAGAGTCCCATACACAACAAGCGAAGGTTCGTAACCAATTATAGTGGCCCTCAGCCTCAACGCATATAGCAACAATGCTGTCCGACCCCTACCTGGCTAGAACACTTGCAGAATAACCTCTGCAAAGTACCCCCTCGATAACCTTGGTAAGGAAACTAAGGTCACCTCAATATAATCAATGCTTAGGTGGATAGACGCAGGAAATATTGACCGTATGGGCAGCGTAACAAAGACCGAAACTCTCGAAAGAGCCCCCAGATACGAATACATTTCTGGAAATATCTCTGGTGCTACTCAGTTATGACTAGGGGTCATCCTAATCAATAACCGTTCACACTGCCTCGTGCTTAACTCCCTTGTAAGAGGAGGATGCTGAGAAACACTAATTATATAAAGGAATTTCACACTCTCACCTCGACAGACACATAAATGTTTTGTTTAGTGGTCTTGGAGAATTTACTCACAATGATCTAATACAAGACCCTAAAACCTAATCTTCTTGGTGCACCCTATAAAAGAAAAGAGTGTAATTCATTTTATTATGCATTGATTTTAATTGGCTTATTACTCAAAAGGGCAAATGGCTGTGCAACTAATGATGTTATGATGCAACAAGAAGTAAAATGCACACCTAACAATCAATGCAAATGCACTATGTCAAATGAAAAATAGGGTATGCTACTATGTGAAATGAAAAATTTTCCTTCAAATGAATATGCAATCATTCCTATATGAAAACTTGACTAATACTCTCCAAGCAAACCTAATGCAAGTACCATGCAAAATGCAACAATGCAACAATGCATAATGATGCAAAAAGAAAATGTTTTTGTATTTTTTGAATTAAAATGAGATAAAAGAAAAAGTATGACTCCACAACCCCCAGACTCTGCAAGTGCTACCAGACAACACCCAAGCAAAGCACTAAGGTAAAAGAGACCTAATGCACTAATCCCCTGAAAAAAATAGAAAATGAAATGACAAGAACATTTTCGAAAATTTAAACTAAAAAAGGTCTTTGGTCAGAAACAAAGGTGTATACAGACTCCAGAAGCATCCAAGAAGACTCAGCAATCATCCAAACTCACCCAGCAACACTTAATATTCCCCAAAAAGGAAAGACTCAGGGCATACACGACTGTGTGCAGAAAATCCATGTATATATGCGGTTATTCCAGTAAAAAACGTGTGTACATGGGACTGTCAAGACAAAACTCATGTACAGGAAGAAAAAGAGATAAAAAGAAGATAAACAATCAAGCTGAGACAAAATTCACTTCTATCATACACTACTAGGAAAACATGCCCCCAGACCCGACTCAGAAACAGAGAAATTAGAGCAATTCAAGAACATTGAATGCCGATAAAACCCCCAAAGTAAATGAATAGGAACTCCCCATTATGGTCTCCAATTCTGTTACAGAGAAAAAATCCTATGGCTTGGGTACCACAATAGATAGAGTAAATACATAAATCAATCCCTTCCCAATATGCAAGAGAAATAAAAATCTAACACTAAAGGATCTCGAAACATACCTTATTCTGGATGGTCAATGTAGATCCTTGTTGAGATTTTCTAATCTCGCTTGTGTTAGCAATTTGCTCTCTCAACAATCAGCAAACAACACAAGCATGATGTATAATTGTGTTAGATGTATAATTGTGTTAGACCTACTCTAGGATATATAATCAATAACATATAAGCATTTAAAAGTATCCATGGATTCAATTCATTTAAATACACATTATTGGATAGGAAAAGATATTTCTATTAATATAAATCAGAGATTACAATAATGACAACCTTTGTCGGCACGTCTGCGAACCGGAGAAACTGATTCCTCCACCTGGGCCTCCACCACTTCAATCCTCCATCTCTAGATATCAAGCTCACAAGCAAAGGCAAAATTGGGAAGAACACAAAGTGCTCCAAGGGACAAAGGGATGCAGACTCAAGTATAAGCTCCAGCAACAATGGACTATAGTTTTCTTGCTCTTCAATTCCTCTCCCCTCAATGTATCCAAAGGGTTCCTTATATAGTGCCTCAATGGGGTAATGGAAGGTCGAAATCGAGCGATATCAAGGCATATGGAAGGCCAAGAGACAAGTGAATCGGCTCCACATCAAGGAAAACTCCAAAACTATTTGTCCTTTTGTACACATCCCGATGTATGCAGGTTTGAGGGTCATATCCACCTATATACATGAGAATAGGTTTAAAAGTCGCGTATGGAAAATAATGCATGTTTTTAGTGATCATCTTGGAAACATCAAAGGTACAAAAATGGTCCATGGGGTCCAAAGAGTCTGCAGAGGGACATGGAAGGCCATAAATGTGTGATCCACCATGTGTGGTAAAATCAACTGTAACAGAGAGTGTGATACATATTCTACAAAATTTCCCATATCCCCTTAACGAATGGAAACAATTGTACTTGAAATATTGGATAGTGAAGAAGATGCCCCTCTATCTTATGAACCATGGGTGCTTGTATTGCAAACTGTTTTCATGCATGGCTATGCCTTCAATTCGGAAGTTATCTTTTTGGCTAATATGAGAAAAGTTATCGTAACTGCATGGAACCCAACACCTAGGAAATCATTTGAATTCTATATTTCATTCTATTTGTTCGATGTGATTTGTTCCTCAAAATCATTCCTAGGCATGAAATGCCACTGACACACATCTAAGACAACCCTTCATATCTATTGCAAGTTGTTGTGATAACATAAATATACCAATAGTTATCAATGGATATGTATATATATCATTAGTTCCTTGTACAATATTATTCATGAATAAATATCCAAATTAATGTCCAATGTATCATTTGAATCGGTCATAGATCTAGGTTATTGGTACCTTACCCAAAATTATTTGTATGTGAGAATGTATGTATGTTCTCAATCCCCACATATTCTTCCTAGATATATCATAGAAAAAATAATATTGTTGCAATTTTCTTACCAAACTTAAAGAAATGGAATTAGATCAACACCGATATCAAGGGAAAACTTCCGATGGCCTCCACTACCTCTAGTTATTGGGAGTTGTAGTGTAGGATCCATAAAAAATTCCAATCAAGTGAGGCAAGGTCATAGCGCTTTTCACTTCAATACTAATATTTTTTTTATAAATGATCCTATTAATGTAGTTAAAAGACACTAAAATTATGTTAGTTTAGCTATTGTTATGTGACGAGTTCATTTATGAATTACCTTCCTTACAAGAAGGAGGTTGGTGGTTCAATTCCTTCATGCCATAATGATATTGTAATATTAATATTTCCACCAGTACAAAATGAGAGAAATGTAGGTATTGTGATTTTGTGTTACACTAACAATGGTTTGAATGTCTTTAAATCCCCAAAATAAGAATGTCATTAAAGGGAAATTTAATTTTTCTTATTTAGGTTTATCCTCCACCATCCATCACCACTGAAATGTTAAGAAACAACATAACAAAATGTATTTTAAAGATAAGGGCTAGGAGGGAGGCATTTGTTTTAATTCATTTGGTTGAGATATTTAATCCTCTCCTTTATATGTTTTCACAAAGAATAAAAAAATGAATATTTTTATTGTAAGAGAATATAAGAATAATAGAGATACGCGATAAATTATGATAATTATAATATTTTTATATCTATAATTTTATAATATGATAATGGAAATATTGAACTCAAACTTTTTATGTATCTAGGTTCTACATCGTCACTAGATCGACTCTCCTACTCAACATTTCAATAATCCTTCAAAGCTATATTTTAAATTATACTAGATCGACTCTCCTACTCAAAATTTCAATATTCCTTCAAAGCTATATTTTGATTTATACAAGATAGGGATATGTCTCTATGTACATGGTTAGTCCCTCATTAGTGTGAAGGTTCTTTTTTCAAGGCATGATGATTTTCTTCATCTTGGGTTTGCATCTCTTGATTGAACAGATTGGGACCCATAGTTATAAAAGTGGAAGAGGTTAATATATATATAAAATATTTATAAAAAAAACAATTTCCTTCCATTGGATTTCCCATGTTCAACAATTTCCTTTCTGTCACTTTTTTTATTGAATGGTTTTCCAACTTATTACATAATTTATTTCAATTAAAAGGAGTATTTGAAGTACACTAAGTTTGGATTATTCTTAATAATGGTGAAAATTGCATATTACTACCTATATGAGGATATGTGTAGAAATTAATCTTTTGAAGGACTACCATAAAACATGTTGTTATCATCCATTAACTATGTGTAAAAACCTAGGTTATGAAAATATTTCCTTTTGAGGCGTACATCTTGCTTTGAAGACATAATAGTTATTTTCCGTAAGTGAAAATCATAAATTAAGAAGCAACACCAAAATTTTGTTAGGTCGCTCAGTAAAAGGTGGAGCATCCATTATAATTTCTTGGTGCAATTTGAGGTTGTAGTGGAGATTTTTCTCCTATGTTTTAAATAAGATGACCCCATTGTTAAACAAAAAAATAATGTATCACTATACATTGAAAAATTTATCCCCTTCCGTTTGGAGGGAACCCAAATTTTAGAGGACAAAAGTAGGTACATGATAGACCCTTCAAAAATGAAGGACCCCAACTGGATTTTCAAGGAAAAATTAAAATATGAAGTTGTTGGAATAGTGAGTAGAGTTCAATAAGGGACAAATATGTATTCCTATCTATTTAAATTGAACCCAAGTGATAGAACAATTGCACTCACAAAATTTCTAATCAAACCTGCAAATTTACACACAAAGGAGACTAAAATTGGAGCATAACACTAATCTGTATTGAATAAGTGTACAATAGCCAAAATTATGAAGTAATAGGCTTCTGCAATATATAATTACATGATATATTCAAATGCATAAGGATTCCATTTGAAAATAGTCAAAAGCAGGCTTACTAAATATAGTCAAATCCCCCATACGTGCATAAAGCAGTTTCCAAATCTACCTAGAGGCTCACAAATTGGCAAAGTCAAATGGGAAAGCTAATAAGTGGTGGAAAGACAACTCATACATGATTTTATTAGGAGAAAATAATGGAGGATGATGAGGGCAAAAAACAAGTCAACTACACCTAGTCTTACTTTCCCTTTTGCCTCAAATATCAATAAAGCAGGAAACTTAGCAGAAAAAGAAGATATGCGCTAGGGAGGATCTAGAATAAAGTAGAAATGCGAAATATGTTTTCCAGGAGGTTTACCAAGTGCTCCATGAATTATTTTTGTCAAGTTTTACTTCTAGGACATGTGGAAGACAACTTGCATAGAGTGAAATATTGGAAACTAGGAAAATAAGACAAAAATGGATTAATTAATGTCTAAGGTAGCTAACTATGGGTTGATTATTCTAACACCCCCCCTTAATCTTGAATTTATGAGTAAATATCAGAAAATTATAGGGCTTATAAACAAGTCTTATTCACCCTTTACATACTGCATGTCCATTTAACCAAGGAAAGAGGCAAAAACCCAGTGGGAAAATCCTCCCTTAAACATGTACAATAAAACAAAATTTGAAAATATTGTCATCAATCATGCTTAACAGCATGATCAGAAATCCCCAGTAGTGATTTGAGATTGCTTAATGTCTTCTCACAAAAAACTTTGGTGAAGATGTCTACTACTGGTTCTGAAGATGCACAGAAGAGTAGGTTAATGGTGCCATCATGCACAAGCTGTCTGATGTAGTGCATATGGATCTCAATGTGTTTGGTTCTCTGTCTCTGAATTAGATCATTGCAGATTCAAATGGTGCTCTTATTATCACAATAGATAATGGTTGAAAACTCTTATTCGAACCCACACTCACCAAGTATCCCCTGCAACCATAAACATTGAGTTGTTGCATTTACAACTCCTCTGTACTCTGCTTCTGTAGATGAGAGTGCAATGGCACTCTGTTTCTTGCTTGACCAGTTGATTGGTCCTTCAGCAAGCATGAACACATATCCTCATGTTGACTTTTGATCTGTGTTGTCACCTTCCCAATCACTCTCAGTAAACCCAATCAAATCAAGATCAGATTTAGCTTTGTAGAAGATCCCATGAGTTCTTGTTCCCTGAACAAAGTTAAGGATCCTTTTGGATGCTTTCCAATGGATCTCATGAAGCTGATCCATGTATCTTGAAGCCACACTTACTGCATAAGAAATATCAGGTAGAGTGTGTGTAAGGTACAACAAACACCCAATCAATTGCCTATACAGTGTATTATTTACCATAGGAGAAGAACATGCTTCTTCAAGATTAACTCCCGAAAGGAAGGGAGTCTTGCTTGGCTCGCAATATTTCATGTTGAACTTGTTCAGAAAAGCTGAAGCATACTTGAACTGATGTACCTCTCTTCCATTTTGGGATTGAGAAATTTCAAGACCCAAGAATTGGCTCAACAACCCCAAATCAGTGATAGAAAATGCATGGTTCATTGCATCCTTCAAGGAGGCAATTTCTTTCTTTGAACTTCCTGTAATCAGAAGGTCATCCACATACAATTCAATAATCATCAAATAACCATGAATCAACTTCAAATAAACATTAGGATCATTCTTGCATCGAACAAAACTCAATGAAAACAGAAAGCCATCAATCTTGGCATACCAAGCCCCGGGGGTTTACTTAAGCCCATAAAATGATTTCTTTAACCTGCACACAAAAGATGGATTAGTAACAAACCCTTGAGACTAATGCATGTAAATCAATTCAGTAATATCTCCATTTATTAAATCACACTTCACATCCATGTGATGTACCTCCCACTGCTTCGAAGCTGCAATGGCTAAGGCTAGCCTGATGGAGTCCATATTTGCCACTAGTGCAAAGGTCTCATTGTAGTCAATACCATGTACCTATGAGTAGCCATTGGCTACCAATATTTCCTTATATTTCAAAGGTGAACCATCAGTATCAAACTTAGTTTTGAAAACACACTTACATTGAACTAGCTTCCTCCCTGGGGGAAGATCAACCAGTTCCCAAGTGTTGTTCTTCTGGAGTGAGCTGAATTATTATTTCATGGCTGTTTTCCATTATGGATCATGTGATACATATTAATATGTCTATGGGTCTGATTCAACCATCAGATAGCACTTCTCTGCAAACAAAGGTTCTTTCATACACAGGGCACTCTCAAACTGATATCTAGTCCTCCTAAGATCACTAGGATATCTAGCTAGTTCCCCAGCTGCATGAATGGTATTTTCTTCCCATTTTGGTCTTGTAGGACTATCAATATCTGCAATTAAATCATCATTATCAGACATATCAGAATCATCAAACTCATTTGTCTCTTCACTTACATTCAATGGTTCTGGTGGTGAACAAGCCTCTCCAACTTCAACTGTTGCTAAAGGCTCTTCTTGGAATTGAACACTCCTTTCAATGAAGTCTTTGTTTGTGCTCAAATTGATCAGTTTTTACCCTTTTGAATATTTATAGTACCCAACAAATAGGCACTCTTGGCTTTGGGGCTGCAAAGCCATTCTCTTTTCAGTTGGAATTCTAGCGCAAGCCCTTGAGCCAAAAATCCTGGAATGGGTCACATCTAGCTTGTTCCCACTCCATGCTTCAAAAGGAGTCATACCATAAAGATATTTATGAGGCACCCTATTCTGAATATAGGATGCATATTTTATAGCCTCGACCCAAAACTTTGGTGGCAAAGTCTTAGCCTCCATCATACAGGTTGCCATCTCCTTCAATGATTTGTTCTTTCTCTAAGAAACACCATTTTGTTGTGGTGTGTAAGGGATTGAATGCTGCATTTGAATACCTGCATCTTCACAATATTGAATGAACTCAGAATTGACATACTCACCACCATTTTCATATCTGAGGATCTTGAGTTTCCTCCCAGACTGGTTTTTAACCAAAGCCTTAAAGACTTTGAAGAGGCCAAAAAATTCAGACTTATGCTTCAGGAAGTAAACCCAACAGTACCTGGAAAAGTAATCTATGAAGTTCAATGCATATTTGGCCTGACTCATTGACATATGAGTAAATGGACCAACAACATCACTGTGGATCAACTCAAGAGGTGCAGAGGTTCTCTCATGACTAGCTCTCACAAATTTATGCTCTGGGTGTTTTCCTAGGATACAACCTTGACAAACTCCCTTGGAAAAATTAATCTTTGGTAACCCTATGACCATTTCATTTTCACTTAGATCATAAAGATACTTATAGTTAATATGGACAAATATTTCATGCCAAAGCTTTCTTTCCTCATTGGCATGAATCAGAAGAGCAGAGGGGTTTGAGTAGGGTAGAAAATGTGAAAACATGTATACCTTCAAAGTGTGATCTACAACTCCTTTTGCAATGAATTTACCACTCGATATCTCTGTGATCTCAACATTATCATGGGATAATATGACCTTCTTTGGATACCCTATGCGAGTCATCTGATACACTGACAAGAAGTTAGAGGAAAGACTTAGAACGTACAATACATTGCTGAACTTACCATGGTCAAGATCAATCCTTCCTTTCCCCAAACTGTCAGTGAGAGAGTCGTCTCTCGGCACTATTAGTGGACATTTCGACATGTCAAGAGAGGATAATGCCTCCTTGGTTGAAACCATATTTCTTGAAGCTCAAGATTCTATGATGAACCTAGGTGAGCTTGATGTGCTAGAAACCAATGCATGTACTCTCTCTCTATCCTCTGAATTTGATCCTCCTTCCCTCTTCTTTGAGCTATCAGGAAGGGATATGTTATTCTTCTCCAAGAGTTGGGTCAGCATGTCAATTTGCTTCTTCATGCAGGATATTTCAGGATGATAGCCCTTACTGCAGTATGCGCACTTGCTCGTTTCTCCTTTGTTCTTCTTCTTCTGTAAGTTCTTCTTGGAGCCTTGGGGATCCTCTTGAGACTTGTTCTTGTCTCTCTTTTGCTCAGGTGGCTTCTTAGATTTATTCTTGCCTTTTGAATCCACCCTTGAATCTCCAGCAACCAAATCTTGGTCTTTGGAAGGTTTGATGGTGCCCATCATCACTAGTTTATCTTGTTCTTCTGTGAGGAATTCCATGAACTCTGCAAGCTTAGGCATATTCCAGGCTCGAGCTGTCAACTTGGTGGCATGGAAGGTCGAAAAAAACACTGAATAGTCAGGGCCAAGATTAGAGTATGGCCAAAACTATCTTCTCTTGCTTCTTTCCAATTCCACACTATTTTAGCTACAAAACAAGGGCTTTAAACTTGGAAAAGTAGAGTTGCAGGGATTCAAAGTTCTTGGGACTCAAAGAGATCATCTCATTCATGATTTGATGTCCTCTCATCTCATTTGTCTTACCAAAAATCTCTACAATATTCTCCCACACTTCATTAGGTGATATCAATCCATTAAGATGGAAGAGGAGGTCTCTGGATATGCTCAGACACATAAGACCATAGGCCTCATCCCTCTTGTTGTGCCATTTAATTTTCTCTGCAACTGCATTGGGATCTACCTCAGCTACCATAGTTACCCTGTAGAGACCCTTTTCTCTCAACAGTATCTC
Source organism: Pseudotsuga menziesii (assembly GCA_001517045.1). Lineage (NCBI taxonomy): Eukaryota > Viridiplantae > Streptophyta > Pinopsida > Pinales > Pinaceae > Pseudotsuga > Pseudotsuga menziesii. The sequence goes on from LPNX010764884.1 coordinate 65,135, forward strand.
CATCTTTTCTTTCCATTCAAAGAAATTAAATGGAGTCAAGATGATCTTCTAAGATTGATCCATAGCTCTGAAATGTTCCCTTCAACCAGTAGAAATTTCTCCTAGTCAAGATGTCGAACCTGCAATAGCAATATGGAAGGAGATAAATCAATATACAAAGGCTCTGATACCATGTGGAAATTGAACCCAAGTGATATAACAATTTCACTCACAAAATTGCTAATCAAACCTGCAAATTTACACACAAAGGAGACTGAAATTGGAGCATAACACTAATCTGTATTGAATAAGTGTATAATAGCCAACGTTATGAATTCATAGTCTGATGCAATATATAATTACATGAGATATTCAAATGCATAAGGATTCCATTCGGAAATAGTCAAAAGCAGGCTTACTAAATCTAGTCAAATCCCCCATAGGTGCATAAAGCAGTTTCCAAATCTACCTAGAGGCTCACGAATTGGAGAATTCAAATGGGAAAGCTAATAAGTGATGGAAACAAAACTCATACATGCTTTTATTAGGAGGAAATAATGGAGGATGACGAGGGAAAAAAACAAGTCAACTACACCTAGTCTTACTTTCCCTTTTGCCTCAAATATCAATAAAGCAGGCAACTTAGCAGAAAAAGAATATATGCACTAAGGAGGATCTAGAATAAAGAAAAACTACTAAAAATGGTTTCCAGGAAGTTTTCCAAGCACTCCATGACTCATTTTTAGCAAGTTTGACTTCTAGGATATGTGGAAGACAACTTGCATAGAGTGGAATATTGGAAACTAGGAAAATAAGACAAAAATGGATTAATTAATGTCTAAGGTAGCTAACTATGGGTTGATTATTCTAACACTATCTATGTCCCATGCAACTTGTTTTAGAAAAATATCAAGGATATTATTTAGTCAATAAATAATAAATTTAAAAATAATTTAAAGGTCAACTATAAGTACATGGTGACCAAACCTATGAGAGGGAAGGATTCAAATCCAAGTAATCAAAATACTATTTTCAATGTAATGTTTATCTGTGCTTCTATATAATTAAGTTTGTAAAGTTCTTCCTTGCTCATGAGGATAAATAAAATTTTCTATATGAAATAAAAAATACTTGACCCAATCACATCCTATTTGGAGATGGGGAGAAAGCTTGATTTTATAATATCTATTGAATTTTCTCAACTCCATTGTGTTACTATTGTGTGGGTTATTCCATGACTAAGTTATGGGTTATGTATAAACATATCGATCTTTCAGTCCACCAGGATTTGGCCTTGTGTTCAAGAGAGACCCTCAGTATCCCTTAATAGTTTAGTTCCTTACACGCTACATTCCATATAGATTCTGCATAAGAATAGAAATTAAACAAATGAGAGCTAGTTTCCTCATCTGAGTGACAAAGTGCACATTGGTTTGGATCAATCCATCCTCTCTTATGCAAGTTATCCCATATTAAGAGTTAGCCACAAATTTATTTTTTCCTTTAGGGGGCCTTCATACTTCAACAATTGCTTCCACCGATCCATCTTTTGTCACTAATACTGTTCCAAAAACCAAGTCTTGTAGCCTAGTTTAGCCGTGAAATCCCCATTAACGGGATTTTTAGTCCAGACAATTTTATCTTTTCCTTCCTCTAGATGAATAAAAAAAGACTTGATAAGATAAACAAAATTGTTCCATTATTCCCTAAGTCCTTCTCCTAAACCTAGATCCTATGAATTCTTTCAAAGAGTTTCCCTTTGCAGTGAAATAGAGCAGGTTTGGTTTATTTTAATATATATCCCTAAGCTTCTTATTTTTGTAACTCAGGCTTCTGACAGTTTATAATTATCCCCTGCTCCGTTCCACAGGTCTTCTCCAACCCAAAATTCTCTCCCATTGCCTACCAACAAGGCCAACCAATTCCCTACTTGAGGGAAGGCTAGCACCAGAGATTTCCAGCCTATAGAGAAATTTTTGAAAGAATTATCTTGTTTCCTAATCCAATCTTGAATGGACCCATTGGGATAGTATTTGGAAATTAAGACCTTCCCCCATAAGGAATCATGATTCTTGATTAGGATCCACTAAGTTTTTGTTGCTAGAGATTGGCATAATAGAAAGGGGTTCTTGATGCCCCATCCACCCAAGTCTTTAATACTGGCTAGAAATTGCCACTTACATAAAGGGATTCCTTCCGAGTGTTTATTGGAATACCATAAAAAGGAGAAGAACTTTTTCCTTAGTTTGTGCAAGATACCCTATGGAATGTAAGAAATTGTAGCTCAGTAAATCAGGATACTTTAAAGGATTACCTTGAGGAGAAACAACCTCCCTCCTCTAGATAAGAACTTATAAGTCCAGCACCCAATACGTCATTCAATTTTTTTGTAAAACCACATCTAGTCTTTAAAGGAGTAGGCATTAGGTTTGAGTACAAACCCTGGGTATTTAAACCCTTCATCCATTGGTTTTATAGTGTAAGGCAATTTGGTACTTATCCTTTCCCTCACCTCTTCTGGGAATCCATTTTCGGAGAGAATGGACTTTTCTACATTAATATTAACTTTTGTATCCTTTTTATACAAGTCCAGTATTTGTTCTCCTTCCTTAAAATTTTCCCAGGTTCCTTCACCTATCATTATCACATCATCCACAAACAAAATGTGGGACAGTTCTTCTGAGTTAGTCACCATTACTCCTTTATAAGATCCTTCCTTTTAGCTTGATGGATAATTTTTCCTAGGGCATCTGCTATGAACAAGAATAAGAAGTGGGAAACTGGGAACCCCTGTCTGATTCCTCTCGAAGACTTGAAAAAGTTGGAGGGTGAGACATTAATCAGTATTGCAAAGGAATCCGAATGAACACATCCCATTATCCAAATGACTTTCTCTAAATCCATCCCAATTTGAATCATTAATAGCCTTAGAAAGGTCCAATTCACCTTGTCATAAGCTTTGGAGAGATCTAATTTCAAGGCAAAGGTTTTTCTCTTGCACCTATTTATGGTATGGATTGCTTCCTATGATAGGGAAACCACATCATGGATTTGATGATTGAACAGGAATCCAAACTGTTCCTTTGTTATGATTTCACTTAAAATTGTCTTCAATATTTGAGCTATAGTCTTCACAATTATCTTATAGATCAATTTGCAACATGAGATTGGCCTAAATTATTCAAATGAGGAGGGGTTTTTCTTCTTAGGGATGAGAGACAAGAAGGTGTAATTCAGGGCTCCCAAAATATTCTCGGTCCTTTAAGACTCTTGCACCACCTTTAACAAATCTTCTTTAACACGGTCAAAAAAGCCCTGAAAAAATTTAATAGTAAAACCATACGGTCTTGGGATCTTACCTTTCTGGAAGGAGTATAACATTTTGTTTAGCTCCTCCTCTGTAACCTCCTCCTTCAAGAAATTGTTCATTTCTTTGTTTATCAGTCTTGGAAACAGGTTGGTGACCTTCATAATTTCCTAAATATAACAACCCTCTGGTTCCCTGAAGATATTTTTGAAAAAACTCACCCCGGCCTCTGTTTTTTCCTTGAAGGAACTGGCCATTACCCCATCCATATCCTTTATTGTCGAAATCGTGTTCAAATTCCTTCTATGGTTGGTGAAATTGTGAAAACATTTTGTATTATTTTCCCCCTCCTTGATCCATAGAGCTCTGCTCTTTAGTATTAATAGATCCTCCTCCCTAGCCAACAACTCTTCTCTTTTTAATTCATTTTCCCTAACAGGCTTTCAATTCTTCCTCTATGAAAATCCCGGTGTTGTTTTGACTGTAAATCTTCTATAAAAAAAGTTCAACTTATTTGAGTTATTTTTGTTGGTTGGTTGAGTAATCCCTAGCCCAGGGTTTTGTCACCTTATTTATTATTTGCAGGTTTTCCGACATTTGTTTCATAAAGGTGACATTGGGAGTGTTTTCCAATGGTCTCCATGTATCTCCTACCAACTTTCGATAATCTTCCTCCATCAACCATGCGGGGATAAATTTGAACGGGGTGGCTGGTTTAGGATTTGGGATTTGAATTTGTAGAAGAACTGGAAGATGGTCAAACAAACCTCCTACCTCTACCCACGTTTTAACTATCAAAGACCCAGAAAGTAAATTTTCTGAAAGAAAAAATCTGTCTAATCTCTTGGATATGGCTTGATCCCTGCATCTGTTGTTCCTCTAAGTCGCGGTTAGCTTCAGTGGTTGAAAGTCCACCAGATCTTTGGATTGAAAGAAAGTAGCAAAGAAAGTACCCATGCCATCATTACGAGCTAATGGACCCCAGTTTTCTTTTTCATAAAATGTTAGATTCAGGTCCCCTCTGAGTATCATGTTCTTTGGCTCCAACATTCCTGAGAAGAAGAAGGTTCCCCAAAATCGTTTATTTTATTGATAGGGTCCATAGACATTATATAGAGCATATGATTCCCCAATGGCTTTCTCCATGAGAAATGTTTTAACCACTGTGTTTTTCTTTGCTACTGTCACTTCCTAAAATTCTTGATTCTAGGCAGTTATCAAACCCCCCGAATGTCGTTCTAAACTTATGTAACCAAAACTCCATCCCTTGAGCCACGACTCCAAAAATTCCATAGATTTTTGACCCTCCATCATTGTTTCCTCGAGGAAAATGATTGTAGGTTTGAGATTAGCGATCACTCTTTTGAGAGATTTTATTTTTGGGGAGGTCCCCAACCCCCTTATGTTGAAGGATAGAACCAGCATCAAGTAACACTGACCTAGGACTTCCCTGCTCTAAGGGCCCTACTAATTGTTTCCTCCTTACCATTCCTAACATCCACCTCAACTTGAGTTTTAGCTATCACCATGTGAGATTTCCTCCTTACGGTGACCTTAGGAAACTTGTCTGTCACTAATCCTACGGATGAAACTTGGTCTCTTTTGGCTAACACTTTATACCGCGTATTATATATTTTATGCTTAATCCACAAGGGGAGGTCCTTTGGAGAGGCCACCTTTTTTCTTTCCTTGTCCGGGATCATACATGTGTCCTTAGTTTCCTTAACCGATGTTACCACCTCATTTCTCACATGGAGGACAAGTGTTTCAGGCTACATTGAGCTTGAAGTAGTTCCCTTAACAATATTTATCACCTCTCTTTCAAAATGGAGGACAATTGTCTTAGAAGGGGACTGCTCATATCTCAACATTTTTGTAGTATTGAAAGATGGGAGATTTTCAGGAGAGGGTACCAGGTTACTAGAGAGCGCAGGTAACCCTTCTTCTGCTGAGGTAGTTCTGTACTCACCACCTTTTGTCATTGCTTCACTCCTTTCTCTGAACTGTGCATACCTTTTATCCCATTGTTTCCTGTACTAATGAGCTCTTCATTCTGGGTTTGGATAGTCCTGTACAATGTGGCAAACTTGTCTGCAGGAGAAGCATTGAAATGAAATTTTCTAGTAATCCAACCTCTATTTCCGCAGGCTCCCATAAAGCTCTAGATGAATTTCCTCAAACAGCCCATCACGTAAATCCAGTTCGATTAGAATTTTGGCACACCTTCTTCTCCCATTCTCCCTCCAGGGCTACAAATTTACCGATTTGATCTCCTATTGCCTCCAATATCTCCTTTTTCCAAAACATAATGGGGAATCCTGGCAGAATGGCCCATATGTTTTGCACATTCTGGGGTCCTGGTTAGCTTCAAATGCCACACTTGAATTCTTGAGAATCAGCCCTAAACGCACCCATTGCCAGTTGTTTTCTAACAATATCTTCCTCTCTGTCTCAGTCTTAACTTGAAACAGTATCCATCCTCGTGAAAGAATGTGTAACGTTGGTAACTTTCGGAGATGGGGACTCCAGGTTTCTTCCATCCACCTCCGGAGAGATTCTTCGGTGATTTTTTTTTGCAAAAGCATCCGACCAAAGACAACGAAAGATAATTAGTTATTTATTTTAGCAAAATATCCTTCCCTACTATTAAATATGCTGTGTGTTTTTTAGCTTTGGTTCATGTATGTTTTCTTCCTACTATCTCACCACCTTTATTTGTTATTATTGTTGAATCATCCTTCCTGCTTGAAGCATCGGGCCTTAGTTTCTCAAGCGTGGGAGTGGACAACACTTCATGTTGTGGTTTCGCCACTTGTGATAAGTGTGTAAAAATATGTCATTCTGGTGTGGTAGAGTCATAATCTACTTCACTGATCACCGTTTTGTGTGAAATACTTTAAAACATAAAAATTAAAACCTTAAAATTTTTATCTCCTTTTCTTCTTTCCTTCACTTCGCATTGTTTTTCTTCATATTGCTCCCTATCCGTAGAAAATTAACCACAATATATTTATTACACCCCACTTAGTTAGCTCAGGTGGTTAGCTGTTTTAAGTTGCGAGTAGAAGGTCTTGGGTTCAAATCCCTCAGTGGCTATAGATTACTATATAAGGGCCTCACTTGATGTCCCCATAGGTTTAGATCCATAATCATAGTGAACGGGCTGAAACCTCTTCGGGTGGGAACCCTATGATTTATCCCTATGGACTTAGCATCCCCGCTGATGGGTTTGTGAACCACAACATAAAAAGGAACAATACAAAAAATTACAATGTGGTCATCATGAAATAAATTCCCACAACCGCCATCACCTAACATCATGTAACCTACCATCATCATCATCATGACCACCTATTAAACATAAACAACATCTAACATAACCATCACACATTTATGACAAACATCACCTAATGTCATAAACTTCTATCATCACCTATAAAACATAAGCACCATCATATAAACAAAGAAAAAAATAGCTAATATAATCTAACATACACATCAAACTCCATCTAATATACACATGTAAACATTATTCACCATCATATAGCAAAAGACAAGTTGCATTATCTAACATAGCCATCATGCACACATCTAACTGACACCATCTAACATACACATCTATCAAGCACATCTAGAAAACATATAAATAAATATCAACATAAAGATTATATATATATATATATATATATATATATCAAACTCATGATACATTCCAAGCATACATCTCCATTCCAATAACTGCTATAAGACATCTCATCCAACTCCGGAACTAGAGGAATCACTATTGCTGATAAGTATACACACATACATATGTATGTATGTATGCATGAGAAGAATAATATAAAACTCATAATACATCCCAAGTAAACATCTCTAGTCCAATAACTTCTATAAGATACCTCATCCACCTTCGGAACTAGAGGCATCAATAGTGTTGCCAATAGAGCTAGAGGCATCAACACCTCCACCACTAGACGCATCAAATTTTAATCCACTAAAAATTTAAATTAGGAGGTCACAAATGCTTTACCTGGTCCCTTACATGTTGAAGAGGCATGGTAGGTATGTACATCAAATTTCAAAATTTTCCAACAGTTTTGAAAAATTAAAATCTCACACAGCAAGCAATGGACTCCATTAATGAAGCCACATGGAGCATGGATGTCAGGGTGTCTAAGAAGGGAAGGTTCAACAACGATTCTTAGGGGGGTCAAAATCACTGCAGATATGATAAAATTGGTCTTTTTAATTTTCTATTTTTTTATTATTAAACCCTCTCCTAATGGACTCAACATCCAAATGCATCGTTGTTGTATGGTAGAAAAAATGCACAACAAATAAAAACTTTTAAAAAATATGAATATATTATGTATTTTTAATTTCAAATTATTTTAACCCTAGAGAAGTGCTCTAAAAACAATACAACGTTGTGCGTTTATCAATGCAAACTGCACCAACAATGGTAATTTAAAAAAAATGAATCTAATAAGATTTTTTTTCAATAAAAATTTTAATTAAACCCTAATTTGGTGTGCTTGATTGCTTATCCACGTGAGTTGTTTTGTTGAAGAACCACACCACATAAAAATTAATAATAAAAAATTAATGTAATCCACGGTTATTTATTTGATTTTTTTTAACCCTAGGGAGGTGATCCTAGATCTATAAAGCAATGGTGCATTTATATTAAACAACTCCAATGCAAATGTGAATTAAAATTAAAAAATCAATCTGAGAGTTTTTTTTTAATTTCGGTAAGTTTTTTATTTAACCCTAGGTCAGTGCGCCATATACTCCACTGCACCAATGTTGTTTTGTAGAACAACTAAACCGGAAATAAAAATAAAAAATTGAAATTTATATAATCCATGTTTTTAATTTTTATTTTTTAAACCTTAAAGTGGTGCTTTCGAATGTATACCGCTCCGATGGGTTTTAGGTTATTAAATGCATCGACAATATATATTTAGTGGTTTTCTCTTATACGCACAAATGCATTTTAGATATACAAATAAAAAAGTGAAAAAACATCCACTAAAACCTCTTCTCACTTTCCTCTAATAGTGACCTCCACTATAAACAGATATTTGAGATCTTTTGAGAGGACCATAAACAAAATCCTCTTGTACCAGGCCTTTTCCTTATAGTTTCACCATCTCAGTCAACATTATTAACAAGTTCTACTTATAGAAAAAGTAGATTAACCTTCTTATTCAATTATGAAATGTTTCTTGGGGAGCTTTCCATAACTCTTCCTTTTTGAACCATATCAATTTTTTCCATCTAACTATTTTACATGCACTATCCAATAACAACTTTATATCATGTTTTCTCCTAAAGGACACTTTCCTACTTTTTCAAGAGATTTGTGTTGGACTTTAAAGTTATTATTGAATAATACCCTATGTGGAGCTTCATATCCTTTACTTTAGAGAGAGATATATAATATTGTAACATTGTTATGTGGTTAACATCATTCTTAACATCGAAGATATCCATTTTTTCCTCTTACTTCTTTAAGAATTTTAAATTCCATGGAAGACTTGGTATAGTGAAAAGATTACAAATGAATCTTAAACATTTCCTCTTGATTGTAACTAAGAATATTGTTAATATCCTTAGGCTAGAGGAAATTAAGCATTGATCCATTTCAATCAATTATGATGTATGTTTCATGAAAAATTCAATGAATCTAAAAAATATAGATAATAAATGTTTATTATGTTCAGATAACACACACTATTTCCAAAATATTGAACACTTTAGGTAGTCTCTCACACAAACATATCACATATTAATACACTGGTGTTTTTACTTGGTTTAAATCTTTGAAAAGGGAAATACTTCATAACCCCATCCAAATAGCTACTTGATGTAATATTATTATGCACAAGAAAAATGATGTTACAATGAGCTTCTCATAATCAATCATCGAAAAAATAAGCATCCATTATTTTTAAATAGAGATCATGGACCAATTGGATGTTAATCCATGGATCATTGACCATTAAGTTTGAGGTAAGAGTGAACCATAATATCACTCTATATATAACATATCATGACTGCCAGATTACATATGTACAAATGCATACTAATGCATAATAAAGAAACACAGTTTACCTAAAGCTACGTTATAACAAGTTGATCTTAACTAACTCATAAATGTCTAAATATCCTAACATCGACGCTTAAGAACAACTTGGTATAGAATTGACGGATTTAAAAACATGACACTATAGGATATGGAAGGAGGAATTAGATCCTATCCCCCCTTAGTGTCATATTCTTAAACTCCTAACAAATATCAAAGTTCAGAAAACATCACTTCTATAAGAGACTTTGTGAATATTTTTGCAACTTGATCAACTATAGGGAAAAAGAGCACTTGAAGAATGTGATCGTGAACAATATTTATGATGAAATGCATATGTAGATCAATTTGTTTGTTGTTCCATGTTGAAATAATTCATTGTTGTGCTTGATGGAACTTTTATTATAACTCCAAATTGTATTCAAATGTTTCTTAACGAATCCAAACTCTTAAAGGATTTTTCAAATCCACAAAGCTTCATGACTTTCATTAATTGTATCTTGATATTCTACCGAGTCTAATGAAAAAGGAGAAAAAAATTATTGTTTCTCACAAACTCAAGTGTCAGTTCTAAACAAAGATTCAAAACATAACCTACAACATACTTCTGATTATCAAGGTCATTGGCTCAATCTGAATGACTAAAGCTAACAACCAAAGGAGCCCCCCTGAACTGTAATGAATATGAAATTGAATTGTAACCCAAACACCAAAGTACCATTTTGTTTCTTTCAAATTCCGTTCATGAGTTGTTTTCATATACCAAGGAACAATACCAACAACATAGGAAATACTATGTAGGGTAGGATTCAAGTATACAAGACTACCAATTAGTTGATGATACAAGGTGACATCCAATTTGGGTTAAGTGCAAGTGGAAAAATTTGATTCCATACTATAAGGAAGATGGTGGTAGTTTACAATCATCCATGTTAAAGCGATGAAGAAGGTCACATGCATACTTATACTAAGAAATATAAAATCTTTCTTAGGTCTATAGGAGTTGGAGGCCAAGAAAATAATGCAAATTTCGTAAGTTCGTCATTTCAAAAATCTTCTTCAGGTTGGATTTTACATGGGTAAAAAAATTATGGCCACTACTAGTAAGAATAAGGTCAGCCACATATAGAACAAGGATGATGTGATGGTTTCCTAATTTCTTGGTATAGACATTGGGGTCAAAATGGAATCTTGAAAAAATAGTGTCAAAGATAAAGCTACCAATTTTGCCATATTAGGATTTAGGAGCTTTCTCAAGACCATATAGGGATTTATTAAGGCTACAAACAAGGATATAGTAATTTTGAACATAACCAAGATGTTATTCCATGTAAATTTATTGTTGCAAATCCCCATGCAAGAAGGGAAACTTGGCATCCATTTGATGGACCTCCCATTCGTGTAAGGTGGCAAGGTCAAGAACAAGGTGGATGGAGTTCATTTTTGGAGACAAGGGACAATGTTTCACTGTATTAAATTTCTTAAACTTGGGAAAATGATTTGAAAAATAACCTTTCCTTCAGTTTTTCAAGACTTCCATTTGATGCATACTTAGTTATGTAGACACATTTACATCTAACAAGTTTTAATCCTTTAGGAAGAGGTACAAGATCCCAAGTATAGTTCTCCATTAGAAAAGATATACTTAATATATAGACGCAACCCAATGTGGATTACCTAAATATTCAACAAATGTCTTTGGAGCATGATTCTCTTAAACTTGAGCGAAAACAGAAGTGGCTCCCTAGAAATAAGAATTTTTTCAGCATTGATCTCTAGGGTCAGTGTAAAGATCACCAGTGGATTCACATGTTCAATGGGCCCATAGAGGAAGTGGTTGTGTTCGTGCATTGGAGGAAAATGAGAAGGTCAAGGTGTATTTTCATCCTCATTGTAATCATCAAAAGCCAAAGTATGAAAATTGTCAAGGAAGTTGGTATTAGAACGTGGCACAAGTGCCAAAGATGGCTCATAGGACACATATGCGACAAATGTTTAAATGGGCTCATATGTTGATATATTTTCATCAAATTCAACATAGTTCTTAGTAATTATATCTTGGGAATGTGTTTGAAGAAATATATAACCTTTAACATCTTCATAATATCCAATAAATATGCACTTTTCACTTTTAGACTACAATTATTTTATTTTTCAGCAAAAAGATGATCCCATCCTTCACTACCAAACACAAAGAAATGGATAAAAGCTAGTTTAATGTTACTCCATGTTTCTTTTGGTGTTACATATTTTAAATCTTTAATGAGAGTGTGACTAACTATCTAATTTGCACAATTAATGGCTTCAACCCAATATTGAAGACTTGATCTCTTAGCTTACTATTAGTTATTCCTTTTAATGCAAAATTATTTCTCTTAGCAACACCATTTTTTGTGGCATGTATGGAACGATATGTTGAATTTGAATTCCCTATAAGTGTAGTAAGTAGTAAATTTGTTGTTCACATATTCACCTCCATTATATGTTTTTAACTTGTGTATTTAATGTTTAGATTGTTTCTCTACAAGGTCTTTGTAGGTTAAGTAAAAAAAATCACTCTTAATTTTTAAGAAAAAAACAAAGTGCATTTAGAGAGTCCATCAATGAAATTTAAGAAATAATTTTAATTAAAGAAAGAAGAAGAAGGAAGTGAACTACAAAAATCACTATGAACAAGCTGCAAGTGGGTCGACGCTTTCTAACGGCATGTTTTTCAACACTATCCTGATGTTGTTTATTGAGAACACACCCATGACAAACACCATCACTACAAGAGATGAGAGGATGAATAGTCACCATGTTCTATTTACATAGTTTTTTCAATGATCCATAGTTTAAATGACTAAATTGCTCATGCCAAAGTTTGCTCATGTAATTATTCTAAGCAATAAAAATTGAGGGAAAAGGTGATGACCCTACGTTGCTAAATTTGTACAACCTATAAATATCGTCAACAATTCTAGTAGATAGGACATGTTTTGGATCTTTGACTTCCTTTATTACAACTTGGTGAGGTGTAAATGTTACAACATTACCTTTCACAAGAATGAGTAATTTAACAAAATGATTACAAATTGTACGAAATTCTTAGAACACATAATACATCACTAAACTTGCCATCATCTATCTGAATTTTTCTAGATCCCACAACATTAAGAGCTCTATCATCGCCAACAAATATTTCTTTGGTGTTTCATTTATTCATAGTAGAAAATGTTTCTTTATCCTTATCCATAAGATAAGATGCTCAAGAATCAATGAGCCACTCATTAAAAGAAGAGGAAAAAGTTGTGTTGAAGGAAAAAATAGAAAGACAAGGTGCATGTCCATGAGTTCTAGATTCATAAGGAAAATCAAGGTTGATATTGTGATTATTCATTGCTTCTTCCAATGCCTCCATATTCTTGAAACACTTGGACTTCACATGACTATCTTTCCCAAAAAAAATCAATGATGCTACGTCTTATTATCCTTTTAATTTCTTCCCTTCTCACCATTGGAAGGATGATACAGATGAGTGGGTTGGGGACCCTTGTTTTTCTTATTATTGCGAGGATGTTGCTTCTTGGAATTCTTGGTTTTGTTCATTTGTTGCACAACTAAGTATTTTATAGGCGTATCGACCTTGTTCATTAATCCAAGATGTATGAGCTTATCTTGATCTTTAATCAAGGAATCACAAAAATATTCAAGAGTGTGTTTTGTTTCATGAACCCCCATAGATTATTTCATGGATTAAAAAGTAAATATCAAAACAAAATCGGCAGGACAAAGCTTGGAGAGAATATGAAAAATATATTTGATCATATATTTGGTCATACATGACCACATATATGACCAAAATATATGAAAACATATATCACCACAAGATAAGCTATAAACGACCAAATTAAATATGACCACATTTTTTGTTGCATGATAAGATACCACAAATTTGATACCAAGGTTGTCATTCATTCGTCTATATGCAAATTTTTCTCTTTTTTTGGTAATTTATCTAATTTTTAGTGGTTTCTGAATATATATAGGTCACAGAGGAATCGAACCACCAACCTCCTTCCTATAAGAACGACACTCTTCCATTGAGCTAGCACCCTTAAATAGAATATATTATATAATTTTACATCAATGATCTAAGTCACAAGCATGGCCTCTTTCAAAATGTTTTATGGTCACCTGCTCAAATGGCTTAAATTGTTCCTTTTCCAACTTCTTAACTTCTTTGGAAAATTATGTTGAATTGTTTTTAATTAGTTGGCCTTATTCTCTTCTCCTTTATTTACTATGGTTGTTTCAAAATTAAGGCTTGTTTAATTATATTTCTCTCTAGATATGCATCAAATACTCTCTCTTTTGTTGTACCTTAAATGCTAATCTATGTTTCATTAGTAAATCTTCTAAAAGAAAATAGGTATATATTTCTTTCTTAGGATGATATATCCATTAATTTATGATGTGGAAGGTTAGGCCATCTATTGTTTATATTAATTTCCACTTAAATGACAATGCAATCGACTCTCCAATAATGCCAGAATGTGTTTAGAAACAACACACCCATTTTTTTACCCTTCAATTCCTATGTAATGTACTAAACCCAAACTTTTAAATGACAAGCCCCTAATTATAAGGAGAATAAAAAACCATATGTAGCATATAAAGGAATGTTCCTAAAAGTTTCATCAAGCTCTTACAAATTATCCTACTTTATTTATCATACCTTAAAATTCAAACATATTAAAGATCATCAATTGGCTAAATGGAGGAAAAGGAATGAAAGTGTTTCTTTGACTATTATTTGAGCTAATAATTGCTTACCCCCGCCTCCATCTGTACTTGAATTCAAGAATGCACATAAAGCATGCAACATCCATTCTCTCAAGGTTGAGAACCTACAAAATTTATAAAGAAGAATCAGTTGATGACATTTTTTGTCATTAATGCAATTAAAGTGTTGCGAGAATCCCCTTCAATTTCACAATCACTCGCACACCTCTATAAATCCACGCAACCCTAGCCTAGGTCTTTAGCTAGCTTGGCATTGGCTTTGGCTTGGGGTTTCCACCATTAAGAAGTCTATGGATATTTAAAATTAAATGATTAAGTTAACAATACATAGTTGATGGCTCATGGTTTGGTTGTGCGTTATGAAATATAGGTGTAGTGTTACAAATCGATTCAACAATCACTTGCAAAATATTCAAATTTTCATTTGATAAGATCAAAGATTAACATGGGATTGACTAAATCTATTATTTAAAAGAAAAAATATATATGGGTGGGCTGGGTACTCTTCTGTTTTTGACTCATATTTTATACCTATTTTCTCGTTATGATTTTCCTTTATCTTTATGCCATCATACTCTTTGGTTGTGCACTTTAAAGCTTTTTTATACGATCCATACATACATACCATGAACTTTAAAGTAAAACCATTGTTTATTTATATTTTATTCATAAAGATGTTTGTGGTCCTTTATATTAAAAAGAGGAATATCATTGTTTACTTTATATAGTATTCTCATAATTCATCATTGATTACCATGTTTTGGACTTTCTAAAAATTTTGGTTGTGCACTTTTAAGTTATTTTATACCATCCATACATACAATGAACTATACACTAAAACCATTGTTCATTTATATTTTATTCATAAAAAGGTTTGTGGTCCTTTATATTAAAAAATATATATCATTGTTTATTTTATATATTATTCTCATGATTTATCATTGATTAAAATGTTTTGGACTTTGTAAACATTTACCAAAATAATAATATGTATAGACACGTTGGCCATAATACTTAACCCTAACATCACGTTACCAGCCACCAAACCCAAGTGTCAAGTTAAGCCAAGTCCTTTGAAGGGTTATATATATATATATATATATATATATATATATATATATATATCACATGTCAAAGATTATATGAACGAAAGTTATGTATGACTTTGTCATGGAAGGCGTCTACGCATTATCTGAAGTCTAGTGTTAGAAATGTGGGAAATCTTTTAAACGTTGTGCAAACTGATATGTAAAATGATGAGCAGACTATTTGAAGACTGAACAAGCATAAAGTATTTGGTCACTTTACGCTCCAGTTCCAGGTATTAAGATATGTAAATGTATCGAGTCTTCGACGAGCTGATGGAGTGTCTATTGAAGGGAAGAACAATTTATGGATAACATAGCATGTTTAGCACACCTGGTTCATTTTCTGACCAGAATTATCACTTGAATAACCCATACTATTCGAGTTCACAGATATTTTAAAAGAGAAAGGTGTCCAGTTTTAGATGCTTGGTTGCCAAGCATCTAAAGATCTCTCAACAAAACAAGGTAACCATGATCATTTTATGTATGAAACGTTCTCAAACTTCAGAGATGTTTTATGAATACAGGCTGATGGTAGCTGTCAGGAATTCAAATTTTGGTTACAGTCCAGCAGTGCCTTTGATATAAGAACAAATTCATACTTCAAAACATCACACTCTTTGCACTGAATACTTCAAAACTTGACTCCATAGTTTGAATTATTCTTCTTGTGTACTTAAAGAGAAGTTTATAGTGTCCCAAAAAACTTATAACATGATACATTAACAACAATGAAGATAAAGGCATATCTCCCTGGTAGCACCATCAAGGAATCTTCAAAGTAGAGAAACATCCATAAGGTGAGTCTAGTCATAAGTGTTGAAACTAATAGCATGATACATTAACATAAATGAAGATATATGGCTTTTAATATCCACAATCAACTGATATGGCTTTTAATATCTACAATGAACTGATATGCTCCGCCTGTAATAATGAGATCATCAACATATAAAGACATCAAGCAAACATTTCCTTATTTATCTTTCTTAATGTATAGGATTGAATTATTTTTTATTTTCATAAACCCTTGTTGTTTAAAGAAATAATCAATATTTATATACCACGATCTAGGGGCATGTTTCAATCCATTGATGACCTTCTTCAATTTGGAAACAAGATGCTCCTAACCTTTCTACACTAAACCTTCAGGATGAACTAAATATGTTTCATCGTTTAAATCACCATTCAAGAAAGAAGATTTAACATCTATCTAGTGTATTCTTCAATTATGTTTTATAGCTAATGCAACAAGCAACCTTACTGTATTTAATTTAGCTACCGGTGCATATGTTTCCTCAAAATCAATTCCCTCTTGTTGAGAACGCCTCTTTGCAACTAGTCTTTCCTTAAGTTTGTCAATACTAACATCGGATTTGAACTTAGACTTGAATATCCATTTAGATCATATGGGTACTTTATCTTTGGGAAGTTCTACTAATTCTCAAGTTTTATTTCTCATAATTGAACTATGCTCATCATTCATTGCATTTACCCATTCTTCTTTATCTTTGACTTGATCATAATTCAATGGTTCTATGACATTCATTACATTAGTCATCAAGGCATAATCTCTAAACTTTAGAGGAGGACGAGTTTCTTGATTTCACCTTCTAGGTATTACAATACATGTTGGAGTTCCATCCATGATTCTTCTGCTTTCTTATGTTTCATCATCTGAGGTGGAATCACTCATGTTATCACCTTGTTCTTGAACCTGTTGTTGTACCTGCACTTTCTGAACAATTTGATCTATTTTGACATTATCATTTGAGACCTTCCCTTCATCAGAATTATTCAAGCTATTACTTATATCTGTATTCTCATGAAACACAACATATCTACTTGAAATCAGTATGTGTGAACTAGGATGAAATAACTTATATTCCTTATTATCATCACAATAGCCAACAAAGACACATTCAATATATTTTGCATCCAATTTCCTTTTATCATATTTAGGGATGTGAGAAAAGGCCCTACAACAAAATATTATTAAATGACTAATTTCAGGTTTATAGCCATAAAATACTTCAATGGATGTTTGGAGTTACAATTTCTTTGTTGGACTCCCGTTCTTTAAATACACAGTGGTGTGAATAACTTCAACCCAAAAACCATTATAAATGTTTTTACATTGAAGCATGATGTGAGCAAATTCTACTAGTGTTATGTTTTCCCTCTCAGAAACTCTGTTTTGCTGAGGTGTATCAGTCACAGTGAATTGTTGTTAGATTCCATTGTCTGTATAATATATTTTGAATGCTTGAGAAGTGAACTCACCGCCTTGATCCAATATGAGGATTTTGATACGTTTAGTTGTATTCTTTTCAACTCTGATATTGAATTCTTTGAATAATTCAAAGACATCAATTTTTCTCCTTATGAAGTAAACCCAAGTGAACCTAGATCTGTCATAAAAAAATACGAGAAAGTACCAAGCACCACCCATTGACCTGGTCTACATACGTCCACAAACATCAGTATGTATTAATTCAAGTAATTCAGTCTTCCTGTTCTCTTCATGATTAGGGAATTCCTTTATGTTTTGTTTTCCAAGTGCACACGCAACAAATTCTATATGATCATCTTTGACAATAGGAAGACCTTCAACCATAGAACTTTTATGATAACATAATATCATTGTGATTGAGGTGTCCATATCTTTGATTGCATAATTCTCCATTTGAAATGGTTGAAGATGCTAGTGCTTGATACACTACAACAAATCCTAGAATTAGCGTCTTTTTTTAGTGTAATCTTTTTTTACATTAAGTGGTCAAACTAGATGCTAAATGGGATGTGTCATGGACAAAACCTAAAGCATCTCAAAAAACATCTTGTTTTTATTCCTAGATAGCATCCTTTATGACGTCCAAAATAGCGTCTATTTTTTTGCTTCCAGAATAGCGTCCAACTTTGCTTCCTAACTAACATCGAGGTTTGCTTCCTAAATAACGTCATATTTTGCTTCCTAGTGAGTGTCCTTTTTTTCTTCTTAAATGGCATCCCTGTTATCACCATATTTGCATCCTTAATAGAACCATGTTAGCATCCAAATTAGCATCCAATATTGCATCCATTTTTTCTACCACTTTAGCATCCCATTTTGCACCATGTTCTACTTCCAAATGTGTGCCAGTTTTTGTTTCCAAATTTGCACCAAATTTTGCTTCCTTTTTTGCATCATGTTTTGCTACCAAAATGACGCCAAATATTTCTTCTATTATTGCACCATATTGTTCTTCCTATGTAGTGCCATGTTTTGCATCCAAACTAACGTCTTATTTTTCTACCATATCAATGCCATGTTTGGCTTCATCATTAGTTCCACATGTTGCATCCTTTTTAATGCCTAGTTTCACATCTTATTTTCCTACCATATCAACACCATGTTTGGATTCATCATTAGTGCCACATGTTGAATCCTTTTTAATGCCTAGTTTCACGTCTTATTTTGGTACCATATCAAAGGCATGTTTGACTTCATCATTAGCGCCACATGTTGCATCATTTTTAATGCCTAGTTTCGCATCTCTCATTCTTTGGTCACTAATTTAGTCATTTTTAGTAATTTTATATACAAATTTTGGTCATTTTTGTTTGTTCACTTATCTCTCATTGTTTGGTAACTTATCTCTTTTTTTTTTATTACTAATGTGGTTGTTTTTAACCGATGTTATAATATCATTAGGGCATGGAGGAGTCAAACCACCAACCTTCTGCTTGTAAGGCAGGCGCTCTTCCATTGAGATAGCACCCTTTAAGAATTTGGCAACCTAACTTACAAAGTCCTATATAATGGTAAAATTGATTAATACATAACTTTGAGTATCTAATTATCGGCAAAGGATGATAGATTGTATAAGTTCGCAAGGAAGGTTATGAAATCCATAAACCTTTCGAGGAATTTTGAACAAAACTCAAGAAATTGGCTAAATGGGATTGCAAAAATCATTATTCCCTAGCGACCATAATGCTTGTTTAAGGTTTGATATTTAATAATACTCCATTAAGAGACCCATGATAAGAGGACATGAAGACACATCCTTAAATGAGAATACAATGATATTCAAGCAAAATAACCATTGTTTACACCATATTGCAATAAGAGGGTGATGCTGTAATTTTAAGTCATCAACACACTATATATTGATACTAAAGCTTGGAAAAAATGATTGTAAGAAACCTCAATTCAGAAATACCTTTATTTTCAAGCGAAAATAGGTCTTGTACAGAGCTAGAAATGATTGTTGTGTATGATTTTGACACTCAGAAAATTTATATCAACACTTAACTCTCATAAAATTTTGACACTTACTAATGATACATGATTGGAATTGATTTTATATATATTTTTTATTACAGTAATGTTTGAAGGATTAATGTTTCACCGCAATGTGCTAATCTCAAGTGATCTCAAGGAATCTTTTCGACACTTGTGAGTCATTAACATTTTACTCTTTGCATGGTAATATGTGATCCTGAGATTTATTAAGTATAGGAAATCTTGAATTACAAAATTTGAGAAATGGAGTTATTTCAATCCTTAACAAAGGTGGTTAAAATGAACTGAAACAAGTACCACTTAAAAATTAAGGACGAGATACCAAAGACTAATGACATCCTTGACTTGTTTGAAAAGGCTAGTGTCAATCATGTTTAGGGAAGTTAAACAAACATGTGTATTTCCTAGTCAACAAGAGAATTGAAAATCAGCAAAATTAAATAATTACAGGAATATTTGATGGATAAAGATGAGAAACTTGTGGTGAAAGCAATGAAAATATGTGCTTAGCTTGGGAAGTTACTTTTCAGTTGCCAAATATTAGAGATCTCTTTGGTAAATGTGTTTCATGTCAAGCAAAGTATTTGGTTGGTTAGTTAGAGACATGAAGGTCATCACACTCGATAATTAAAAGGAAGTGCATTTAGTGACAATGGCTCAGTCACTCACTTTAGCATGAATCCAAGTGTGGCTATAACATTTTAAAGTGAGCACAACCATATTTACTCACCCACCTCCAAAAATAGTATCTACTCTTCCCAAAAAGGTTTCTCATATAAGATAAATGGCACCCCCAAAGGCAGCATGCAATGGTGTTAATCCAAATCCTTGATAGTGGAAACAAGACTACCAAAGGATTTCCAAACTTGAAAGTGGGAAATTTCCATCTTCTTTGATAGAAATCAAAGGTGAAGGTCATGCAGAAGTAGTTGAAAGTGAGTTGAATGGACTCCAATGTGTGCTTAGGAACATGAATGCTGAAGTGAGAGGTTGCTTCTTCCAAATCCATAAATTAAATTATCTTACCCTCTATTTCTTTCCCTTAACTACCAATCAACATAATTTGATGAAGTACTTCAAAAATAGCCTTTGATTATAAGATGGTGGAAAACTATTCCTCGGGTAAATTTTTAGCTCTAGCTAAAAGGCCCCCTATTTGATTTATTCATACTTATCTAAATATTTTGAGGAGCTAACCAGATCCATGATTACATGTTGATTTCCAAACTTGAAAGTGGGAAATTTTCCAGCTTCTTTGATAGAAATCAAAGGTGGAGGTCATGCAAAAGTGGTTGAAACTGAGTTGAATGGACTCCAATGTGCGCTTAGGAACATGAATGTTGAAGTGAGAGGTTTCTTATTCTAAATATAGAAATTAAATTCTCTTACCCTCTACTTCTTTCTCTTAACTACCAATCAACATAATTTGCTAAAGTACTTCAGAAATGGCCTTTGATTATAAGACGGTGGAAAACTATTCCTAGGGTAAATTTTTAGCTCTAGCTAAAAGGTCCCCTATTTGATTTATTTATACTTATATAAATATTTTGAGGAGATAACCACATCCATGGTTACATGTTAAAGGGCATATTTCAAAGAGTACAATTGACCTACAAAGGAAACCTTTTTAAAAAATTTATTTTTATACAAAAAGAGAATTTTTACTGCAAACTAACATAAATCATGTATAAAAATAAATAAAATTCTAATCGGATTCATTAAAGTTGCAGTATAATATTATTCTCATCTTGACTGTATTCGTAAGCCAGTGCAAAATGCTCAAATTTAAAACCATATAAACTAAATAATTGACTAACCTTCCTGTCGATCCAATTTTTTTGATGTAGAGTATCAAAGATTGTGTCGTGTCCTGTCCTTTGAGGGTACAAGCCATGCAAATGTATAAGCTATACTATATGAGTTTACATCCTTGCTTGCAATCACCTGCAACATATCATGTCATTCCATGCATGCATGATCATGATCAGTGCAACAAGTATGGAAGGCATTGCTAAGAGACTCATGTGGATTCCACTCACCCACCCATTTCCATTTGAGAACTTAAGAACATTACTTATAAATCTAATTACCTTGGTCTTCCACTAGCAAATAAATATTTTAACCAATATGAATCAATTTTAGCTTATCCGCGAGGGATGAACACGTTCAAGCTCATCTCAAAATAATTTTCTAGGATGAAACTTGACCATACAAGGAAAGGAACCTACATGAACATAACATTATTTTAAATCACCTGGTTTTATTTTAGTTCTGTAATAAGCTGTGGAATTCAAACAGACTTGGAGGATCCCAGCATTGGCATGGAGATGATTGTGGCTGTGAAAGTAAACACGACCCCATATGTGCATGCGCATGTACATGCATGAGAACAAGAAATCAAGTGGATTGACTAAATATTCCGGTTCAATATACCTTTAACAATGAATTTCCAAATGCAACTTCAAATGAAAAAATCTATTAATCAAACAATAGGAGAATATCACCTTCTTTAGAGCTCGTGCAAATTGACTAGCTTGAGTATCATTATTTTCTAGCTTATTCTAACTCTCGGCAATTTGTGACAATACACGAAGATGGACCATTAATCTCTCCTTCTTTGAATGAATTTCATCCATGTACACCCTATATTCCTGAAATATTTCTTCAACAATAGATGAGTTGAGATCTACGAAACAAACATGAGACAAATCTTATCTTTTCGCAATTTAAAATGTTTTACATAATACTCTGTAATTTTCTAGCATCCAATTACTACTAGAATAAAAATCTATTTGTCTTGGCCTTCCATTGAGTGATTTCACATTGAAAACCAAGAAGATGAACTAATTAAATTTCTAACCAATGATATTCAAGACATTTATGTTGTGTTGTGAGATCTCTCTAAATATTATAAAAGTTAATACTTATTTAAATTGCCATAAGAACGGGTGGAAGGCTTGTAACCATCCTAATCATGCACATCAACAACGTATGTTATGTTTAAATATAATACTGGGTAAATTAGTGAATTATATTTATGTTTCTGATTCTTCCCTCAAAAGATTTCAATAATGGTATAGATTCAAAATTTCGCTAGGCCTTATATGTATGTACTAAGAGAATGTTCCAAATTTCAATAGACAAACTATCTATTTTATTTTGTTGTTAATATCATCTTATCATATATTTCAAAGTCAATAACTATACCAAAAAATAAAACAACAATATTCTACATCTAGCAACGAAAAGAAAGATGGTGCATATAAACATGTTATCAGAAAATTCCAGTTCTGACCTATTTTCACTCAAATCTGTCTAGACCAGTTGTTTCAACTAGTTTTGAATTAGTTTGTGCTAAAAGTGGCCAAGCCATGCATGGAAAACTGCACCTTGCTATCTTGGGCCAAAGTAGCTGACTTCATCACTATTTAGGCCATACCCCAGTCAGCCCAAAAAAATAAAAGAAAAAAGAATCGTCTAGAAGGACACTTAACATTACAATCAATGGCCTCAAATGTGCCCCAAAACCTTGCTCTCCACCAACTATTCCGATGAACTATATTTTATATTCTCTTGTGTGCTATTTGGAGACTGTTTCTAGCTAAAATATCCCACCCACAACAAATCATTGCATCAGCCAAAGGACAAAGGGATATGCATCCCAAAAACAACTAGATCTGGTAGCGCAAAGGGAATATGAAAAATGCACAGTGGATCCAACTCGATTACCATGATTCTTGACAACAAATGTTGTGATCCATCATCTATTTGACCACATATCAATGTTGAATATATCAATATTGGAAAAGTGGCATCAATGAATGATGAATAAGGTGTCCGATGAAAAATGTGACCAAAGACTTTCAGAAATTTCATCATTACGTAAATATCTACACCATGTGAACAAATATAGCAAGGTAAAATATGGGATAATGTGCTTAGTAAATAATCGATTATATAAATTATTATCAAATTTTAGATATCCCACCAACGTTGAAAATGGGGACCAAGGTATATAATGCATTCCTCAAATGCAAGTTCTCTGTTAAGGGAAATATTGATGTCTTGCTAATCCAGATATTAAAAAAAAAAATTCATTCTTCGTTCCCATTCTCTTTTCATGTTTAAGAGAAAAATATAGAAAATAAAATAATAATAAAATGTTGATATATGTAGAAGATATAGGTTTGCAACGATCAATTGATTAGTCTTAGTGCAATAGATACATATGAATGACAAAAAAACAACGCATACGGAAGTAGGAAATTAACACTTGTTGGAATCTCTTATCTAAGGAAATGATGCACTATATGTAAATAGAAACTTTTAGTATGGAAAAAAGTGATTATAAGAAACCAAAAATATGTGTAAATATAAACTTTTAGTATGGAAAAATCAATTATAAGAAACCAAAAATATGGAACAAGTAGACGTAGGATGATGATAAAATGTAACCCATAAGACATGTAAGTAATAGTATGTGAAGAATAGTAGTAATAAGTGGTAGAGAGGAGGAAAAAGATAAATAGATAAAAAGCAGTGAGGTTCATAGTGTAATTTCAATATAAAAGGGATCTTGACTTATTAGAAAACTAACAAGATAGGTATTATATGGAAATACGATGTTACAATATTGTGACTTACCATAGGGAGGTTATTTTGTTGGGTGAGGAATAGGAAAGAACGAGAGGCTAGAACATCATTATTCAATGGGATGGACCCTACAAATCTATGTAATGAAAATATTAAATGCTTTCCTCGAAAGGGAAATAAGTCTATATGCCAAAACTAGAATATACTTCAATTTCAATATCAAACAAAGCATGATCCTTAAGGAAACAAAATTCCAATGCAAAATCCTACACCCACCAAACTACAACAAAAATACCATATTTTGAATATGTAGAAAGAGATATCCATTCAAATGTATTGTTATAAGGGTGTTCTCAATCTTGATACTTCAAAAATTCCATATTTAATGGTGAAATATATTTTTTTCACAAGTACTTAATGGTGAAATCTATAAGCAAATACTTCACAATGCATGAGTTTGAGGATATAGGTGTAGAGTGATCAAACTTGGAAACAAAGTAGGCATCATATTCTATTGCAACTCATCATATTCTCTGCAAAGGATGAAATACCTATATTTAAGGTCATCAAAAGAAAAATCTAAGACGATTATATCCTCTAGGAACCCTTCATCTAAGGGGAAAACATTTCCTACAAAGGACACAAATATGAGCATTCACTTGATCCAATAGAGAGTATAAAAGGTTTTTATTTCCCCATTGTAAAAAAATGGATCAATTGGAACAACTACTTACCTAATTCTAAACAGGGTAAGTCCAAGCATAAATATTGATAGTAATTAGTGGAAAATGAAAAAATAAGGTATGAAGCCAAATAATCCTCTAGTGCCTCTAGTGACATAGTGTTTCCCAAAAAAACTATAGGGTTTGATTTAGTGTGAGCACTAAAGGGCATCGCATGGTCTAATGTCAATAATGGTTGATGATCACAATATGAGAGTTGATAAAATGTCTCAAATCTTCCTTCTTGGGTACAATGCATCACACAAAATAGTGAAGACACCACAACATTCATGGAACATGTATAATTGTTTCCAAGGATAAAATTGAAGTACACGGGTACTATCCTAACTATGATATCAACTAAGACACTCTTCCCAACTAACATAATAGGAAACTTATGAAAAGTTACTATAGTTTCATGATGTATACCTCAAAAACCTACAACATTCTCATATATTAAATGAGGATGAGGGAAGACATTTATTTTCAAGTGGATGAAGAAAAATGCTAGAGAAGGCTTCATTATCCATAATAAATTGATGAATGGTATTCTCTTTATTTCAAAATGTGTAGAAGAAGAAAGGTATGCCTTTGCCAATATATCCAATTCAAATGTAATGAACTTATCTCTTAGAAGGTTCATACTCAAATAGGATGATTTGCTCCCTTTTTACTAAGGATTATGACATACCAATAAAAATATATTTAGGTGGACATGGCACTATCAAATTTAATAGTGGGATTAAATGAAGATTGCATGGAATTAGCCATGAAGTGATTCATTTAGAATTGTTGGTTGTTGGGGAACATTGCTCTTTGGGACCATTATCTGCGTACTTGTGAAATGAAAAGGATGAAATGTGTAAGATGGTCTCCTTAGAAAGTATTACAAGGGAAATTAGGGTTTTGTCCTATATTCTTTGGTTGCTAAACATTATAGGTTTCCATAGAATCATTCACATTGATTGGATATCCATTGAGCTTTCAAGCCCCTCAACTCACAATATTTCTTACATATGGTCTAACTTTAAATGTGGATATATTGGATGCCATGACTAGTTGTTAGAGACCATGCAAGCCTTATTAATGAGCGCTCATATTTTATTCCTAGGTTTAATCAAATGGATGTTGGAGATAACCGTCTCATCACACATAGATTTTGACTAGTAAAAAAGTATTGCCCCTACAAGCAATATGTATGTAAAATGAAATATGAAAAATATTTCTATATGTATTCCAATAAATGTATCTATATCCCTACATCATTGAAAAAATGAAGATCAAAGATGAAGCTCAAACCTATATATCTCTTTTCAAGGAATTTTTCAATTGAAGATGATTGTTCTTATAATGAAGCTCAAACCTATATATATCATTTCAAGGAATTTTTCAATTCCTTTTCTTGGTATTATTGGACAAAGAATCACGATATGCTATTTGATATTAGTGAAACATCAATAATTTCCTTAAACTATCCTCATATAAGTTGTAGCATGGTATAGAGGGAGGAATTTCAAGGGGATTGGGGATCCTTTTCCATGTGGATGTAGGAGAGGAACCCTTAGGTTATGATATTCTTAGATGTCATCTTATATCTATAAAATGGGATTGATGTGAGGTTGTTACAGGTGTTGAAGGGGTTTTATGTAGAAATATAGAAAAATAAGATTCCCAATTTATCCAACCTTTTTTTTGCTAAAAACCAATCCTTTTGGGAGTAATTGTAGGGAAAAGAACGGACCCTAAAATTGGTCTTTACAAAGAGGAATGCCTAAGAAAAGTGTCGTTCCATTTTTTCTTCATCCCTATTATTCTTTTTTCTAGTGTAAGACTTAAGTTTACACCATACGTTTTATATTTAATCATAGACTCGAAAGGGTGGTTTCTATTGAACACAGTATCGAAACGGTGGTTTCTATTGAACACAATATTGGCATCAACCATGTCCTTGATAAGTTATTAACATTGAACTTATGACAAAGTTATCATTACCTTCTCTTTATCTACAATGTTACCACCGATATTACCATAGATAGAATAGAGAAACGTATAAATGTTAGCTCGAGATAATATTTAGACTCTGTAACTACCGTACGTAAAATATTTAGTGCCATATGAACCCAAATCAACTCCACTCGGATTCAGAAAGGGTCCCAGATCAGCTCTGCTCAGATAATACAATTAAGTTGTTTTTCAAAAAATCGCAGAGAATGATGGTTTTCTAAAAGAAATTTAAATTCATCCAATGACTACTAGAGTAGTTTTGCTCCTCTAAGAACATTACCAAATCAATCCTACATATCCTAAATGAGTTCATAAATATATATTATTTAGTTTTGTTGTTGATATTTCCTTCACACATAGCATAATTTCAAATATCTTACAACTTCAAAAACGAAGGGAAAATCGAGCATTATATTAGAATAGAACCTTCAATAAATGCTTGAGTATTTGTAAAAAATAAGCAACCACCTCTAGATTTAAATGAGAAGGATTAGTAGTAAAAGTATCTATTCCTCCAAATTGGGAATAGGTGTCAAAATGTCCTGAAATAGAAGATTAGTGTCAGATATGTTCCACTTCTTAAGGGAACAACTTAGTATTTAGTTCCAGAATTTGAGACACAGGATCGACTTCAGATCAACATCAAAGGAAAAATTACATATTTCAAGGAGTATCTCAAGGAAATCTAGTTAAGCTTATTAAAAATGTTTTATAACCCGATAAGGTTCAAATCCCCATCAACATGTTCACCTCTTGTGATCCATCTCACTCATGCAAGTGGGCTATCTTTCCTCAATTAGGCTTAGATATTAGGTGTAGGTCCTCAGAAAATTTGGTATAATAGATCAAATTATTCACAGGGACTTAGCTGAAGTCATTTCGAGTTTGGAAAATGTTGGATATCCCTATTGTAAGATAGCTACAATTCATTTTAAGATTCCCATGATGGAAAACATGATACTTACTACAGTAGTAAACCAAAACTAACATCCAAAAAAAAGAGTGAAACTGAATACAAGCTACTGAAGTCAAGAGGATGCAGAATTAGGGGCAAATTTTAGGGTGTGTAGGACTAAACATCCGAACTGTATAGATATTTGAAAGAATCGGAGTGGAATATTTATAAGAAATTGTGGTAGAGCTGATGAATGGCAATTATATTGTGCCAAAGATTCCCACATATAAATTTAATCCCATTTGCTGGACACAAATTAACCCTAGTTACTATGCACAGGTAAGAAGTGGATGCATCTTACAAAAGACAGAAAAGACTAGTAATTAAACCCAGGTATATGAAGAGTATTTAAACTAAAGAAAATTTTCAGCAGAAATTTCACCCTTTAAACTTCATTTTTCACAATTTCACAAATACTCAAAAACAGGAAAAACCAGTGATTAAACCCAGGTATATTAAGAGTATTTAAACTAGAGCAAATTTTCAGCAGAAATTTCACCCTTTAAACATCATTTTTCTCAATTTCACAAATACTCAAAAACAAATAATGGTAGATAGATGCACAAGAAACTTAGGGTTGTATTGCATTGCAACAGATAAATTGGAAAAAAATGGAGAAAGAAACATACCTGGTTGTAGGCGTTGGTGGCGGCAAAAGCAGTCTTGGTTAACAACACTAGATCCATCTCCTTTGTGTAGCAATTGCAAGCTCTACTCACATTCACTGAAACAAATATTGGTTCCCCTTTTCTCTACTAAAAAATAGAACCATGCAACCCCACGAACTTCCTATCAAGGTTGGTCCTCGTACAAGCCTTCCATGACAAATAAAATGAAATGCTTTGAAATAAAACCAAAGAAAATGAAATGCAGTGAAAGAAAACCTAAAAGCTCACACTCCCGACCAATTTTGATTTTGACTAAAAATTAGTCACGCACGTAAAAAGATGGAGCATGATGGGTCATCCCAACATCTATTGCTGACTGAAAAATAGATGGAAACTTTCTTTGTGCAAGTGACTTAAGGGCCTTTTTAATTTCTAAATAAAAATTCACACAAATTGATTTTCAAAATTTCTCCTTTTTTTATAATTAAATTTAAACAAATATTTTTTATTTGTTATTTTATAAAATATCAATTCTTATATCAAATAGGTACTCTTGCTTTCACTAATTTATCAATCCAAAAATCCAAGACATGGAATTTTTCATCTGATTAAAAAAATAAATAGTTTATTTTCATCATTTTTATAAAATATTAAATTTATAATATCAACTCAAAAAAATACATAACCTCTTCCAATTATTTTATGAATTATAAAATATATATTCAAATAAATACATAACTTCTTTCCATCCTTTTATGAATTATAAAATATCAATTTGCTTTTCTATATGGTTGCTTAAGTAAAATTTCAATGTAATTAGTATCAAAGTTGTTTGGTATTTACCTCTTAAATTAAGTGAAATTAATAAAATTGAGTTAAATATTCTTTAATTTGAAGTTTAGAAAAAAAGTGATTGATTTTGTTACATGAATACTAAGTATCTTACTAGAGGTTAACCAATAAATCAATTATCCCTTGGAAGTGCCCTGACCTAATTACTAGTATAATTAGATTTTATAGTATATTGTTAATTGTATAAATAATCTTAAAATAACTTTATATTGTGTTAGTGTTTTAAATTTTTAATGTTCAATAATATAAAATTTATAATAATAATTTAATTTTTAAATTATGAACTAACTAAATATTGAATGACCATAACTAAAATGTGAATTGCTATGCGATACAAAGAATCATTATCAAATGCACAAATTTACAAAAATAAACATAATAATTAAACATATTCATTAGCATTGAATTATTCTCCTATAATATATATTAGTGGAGCGAAATATGTGCACACCTATAAAGTGAGTAAAAGCATATCATTTTTGTGAAGTTCCTCTCACTGAGGAGATGTGGTTTGAAGGGTACATTCATGTCAATCATATAAATTCTTCGCCTTCCCTTATGATCAAGTTGTGGTTGAAACAGGATGTTTCCATGGGACCATGTTGTTAACCACTTGGTATTGCTAGGTGTTTCACATGAAAATAAGCATTGGGAATAGTCCTAAGCCTCAATAGAGTAAAATCCTTAAGATGCATAAAAGTACGTCTAAGGGCTCAATCCACTCAATACCAACCAAAGATCATAGGGAAGATCTAGGATTAGGCTCTTCTACATGATTAAAGCCTCGATTTCACTATCTTACATAATCAATGCCAAGAAGTATGGGCCCTCCAAAAAAAACAATAAGGTTGGGGCATATGTTGTCTCCAACCTCTATGTGTGGGTGATGTGTGGGAGGATTCTTTGTTTCCTCCACTAGCCTCTATTTTATTTGGAAGCAATCCCATAATGCCTCCCCTTGTGAAATGGACTAATAAGAGGAAGAAATGGTTATCATGGCCATTTATGTAAGAACAAATTAAATATTGGAGAAAGGGAATTTGCAAGCTTGGATAATGTAGCATAAACCTAGCTAAACATCCGATTATGCAATGGACACTTCAAGAGGAAAATTGGGCATCATGATGCCAAGAAAACTCAAGAATGGTGAATGGAAGCAAGAGGCTTCTCAAAATTTGGCATAGCATTAGAAACATAACCTTAACAATGTAACATCAACACAAGAAATATTATGGAAATAAAAGGAGGAGGACTTCATTATATATTTTCATGGCGGTGGAATGGAGGGAAGTGGAACTTTTGATCAAATCTAAACCCATGTTTCACCCACGTGTTCACATTCAACTCAAGGATAGCTTTATGATTGTACTTCAATGAGAAGTTTTGTATGTTATGAGGTTTTCTTCACTAACCAAGCTCTCAAGAAACCCTTCCATTCAATGAGATGTAAACTTACATAAATCACATGATTACATGCAACACGACTATTGAAGGAATATCACATGGTCGTGTGCTTAGAAAAGGAGGAATTTATGTGATTTATTTAATTGTAAAATTGAAGGTTGACATGGAGTTTCCTATGTAATTGTCCCAACCTCGATGGTTTTGAGTTTAAAGGGTGTAGTTAATGTTGATATATAATGTATTCAATGAAAGTTCCTTAGGTGTTCTAAGTAAATAAAAGTAATGTGATAACAAATTAGGTGAGACATATCACAACATCAAGCATATAAAGATATAAAGTGAAGAATTGTGACTTCTCTAAGTTGTCTTACATGACATTTATCAAGCCTTTAGAGTCAAGGTGGATGTCTATTGGCATGCTTGGGAAACGTATTGTTGCAAAAAAACAAACTCATTGCATTACACTTGAAGTCCTTTTAGGCACCCTATTGAATTATTCTATCTGTATTATGAGTTTCTTGTGTTGGTACACTTTGTAGTGTAGGGCCTTAGTTATCACATAATCCCTTTATAGGAAAATTTTAACCTGTAAGAAGAATATGGTGGCCATATCAAGATTTGTAACAATTAGGATGGTTGTTATGAACCAAGATTTAAATTAAGGGTCTATTTCTTTACCAATTCCAATCAGATGCCATTAGGGTCTATCAAATGTTGTTGGGGACACTCAAATTCCGTTAGAGCAATTTAGGTGACATTAAGGTAATTTACCCCTCGTTAGGATTAATCAAGGTCCAAAAATGCCTTGATTACGATCATTTAGGTTCCACTGTGATAAATCAAGATCCAAAAGTACTATCACATGAATCATAATCATTGACATTGATATTGATATATAGGACATTATGTTAGATGTTTTCCAAACAAAATTCCTAGCTCTAAATCTAGCGCAATTCCTAACGTGATTCCTTTCAAAAATTTTGGCATTATTCCAGGTGTTATACCTGGACCTATACCCGATGCTATGTTGGATGCTTTCTAGGAGCAATTCCTGGCTCTATAATTGGTGCTATGTTGAATGTTTTTCTTGCTGAAATTCATGGTGTAATTCCTGTCGCTAACCCTGGATCAATATATAGTGCTATGCTATTCAGGACCTTTTTTTTAGGCTATTCTGGGCATTATATGGGATGCTAATTGAGACGATAATTGGGATGATAATTGGGACATTAATTGGGATGCTAATTAATGTCCAAAATAGCGCCAAATTTTAAAAGGGGATGCAAATAATGCCATTAAAAGCGCAATCCCATGCAAAAGCATCCACTTTGTCCAAAAAATGATGAAAAATACACTAAAAGTGATAGTTCACGCTAAAAACGAAGCTAAAAGAGACACTAATCACAGGATTTTGTTGTAGTGATAGATGCTCTTGATTGCATATAGCTTGTATAAGCATCCAATTATGGATCATGTTACTATAACTCTGTAATGATCTTGGACATCTTTAACATGACACTTATATTTACTAAATTCTACTTTCATATCATTGTCAGTGATAGCATAAACACATATTAAATTATTTTTAATGCCTGGAACATACATCACATTATGAATCTGTTTAAGTTGTCCATCTGGTAGATTTACACTCATCACTCCTTAACCTTGGACCTCATGTGACATGTTATCACCCAAATAAATGTATGTGCCATCATATTTTTCATGATACTCATCATAGCCTTCACTATTATACGAAATATGGGCAGAAGCACCCGAGTCTATAAACCATGCACTCTCGTCATCCGTTTCAGCAGAAAAATCATTTTCAGGTATAAACAGTTTGAGATTTTTGAATCCATTAACATCAGGGGTGTCTTTTCTCACATAATT
Source organism: Pseudotsuga menziesii (assembly GCA_001517045.1). Taxonomy (NCBI): domain Eukaryota; kingdom Viridiplantae; phylum Streptophyta; class Pinopsida; order Pinales; family Pinaceae; genus Pseudotsuga; species Pseudotsuga menziesii. The sequence continues at coordinate 97,701 of LPNX010764884.1, forward strand.
TCCATTGTGCTTTCTAAATATCTGATTGGACTCATGATTCTTATTTCTAAAATGGTCTCTACCAATATGACATGATTTTCCACAGTAATGAAATTCAAAATTTTTATTAACATTAGAGTCAGTGTCTAACATACCTCTATGTCCTATATGAAACTTGCCTTTATGTCTGTTCCAATGATTTCCTCTGTGTGAGTGTCTGCCTCTTGTCATCATTTCCTGATCTGTAGTTTGTGATTATGCCTCATAGATCTTCATCCTCTCTTCTTCTTGTAGAAGAATTCTGCCAAGCTCTCCAAAAGTAGGAGGGGTTTGTTTCATTGCAAGGGATGAGATGAACACTTTATAATCTGTAAATAAACCTTTTAATGTAACAATCAAAAAGTCATAGCTGGACATTTCTTCGCCAATATCACCCACATTATCTCTTAAATCCTTGATTCAGGAAGGTACTTAGTGATAGATTCATTCACTTCCATCTTGGTAGATACTAATTTAGTCTTCAAAAACAAAATTATATTTGAATCTGAAATCTCATACAAACTTTTGAGTTTATTCCATGTATCTTTGGACATGTTATAATCTCTGATATGAGAAATTATATTTTCTTTAACATACATATGAAGTGTTACCTTTGTTTTATCTTCTCGTAATTTCCAGTCTAAGATGGATAGGGTATATGAGGGCTTCTTCTCATCTCCTTTCACAATAGCCCATAAATTAAGTGCCTCTCGTATAGAAATTAACTTGAATTTCCAATTAACATAATTATATTTATTTAACATGGAGGATTCTGTAATATAAGACACAACCAAATGAGATTTTTTCATCTTACCTTCCTTCCCTTCACCTGATCCGGAGAGCCAAAATTAAAATTTTAGTACCACACCTTGTAATCTTCCAGCAAGTTGTGGGGGTTGCAGTGCTCGAAATCGGTCTAAGTAAGCGCCCAACAACGCATGTTCTCTTTAGATGAACTACGGAAGTACCGCACCTTGTATTCTCTTAATTGGTGGTGCCACTGCAATTATGCTTTACGGCATATGCGGTGGTGATACGCAGCAAATAAAACTTCATGCAACAACTGCACCAATTATCAACGATTCTCCTCTTTTTATGAACTTCTTGTTGTGATCTCTTTGATAGTTGTTTGTTTCTTTTGAGCACAGCTTGGAGACAAGATACCACATTGGTTCTCACCTCATATCCCATCGATATGTTGAAGAGAGTAATCTCACCCGTAGTTGAGTTAGTGAGTTAGGTAACCCATGGTATTTACCTACATGTGGTATTCACCCACAGTATTGTTGTTTTCTACTTCTTATTTAAACAGCTCTGAATAATGAGAAGGAAATCATCTGCTTGTACTATTTCTATTGCTCCATTCTTTTATTTCACATGGTATTAGAGCCTAAGGCCTGATCCTTCCATTGTTGGGGTAAGCATTTTCACAAAGTGGAAAGCACTCTAGCCCAGAATCCATTTGAAACAAAGATCTCATTTCTTTGTTATCTTTGCTACATTCTCTATGTGGCAGCTTCAAACATAGCAGATCCACTCCTGCTTCGAACACAACAGATCCGCTCCATCCCTCGGTTCTCTGGCAAAGTCGCAAATCTATTTGACCATTTCTCCCAGATCTGCACAAGTCTAAAGATTTAATCCATGGAGGAACTCGATCCGTGTGTGTTGGAATATATAAAAATATATATATATATCGTTCGCATTCAAATTACATTGAGTTTTTGCATTTGGATATCATTTTTCTTCAAAATCACGCAGGCCATTGTAGCAGAGAAGGAGTCTATCAGAGCAGCCATCACGCCATTCCCCACCCGATCGGCTTTACATGCCTCGACATTAATTTTGCGACCTGTTCAAGAATTCCATTCTGGGAACCAGAGAGGCAACAAAAGGATTCGAACTCCGGATCTTGCAATTCATCAGTAGGGGAAACTAACAAGATGAACGTATCGCAGATCGATGCAAGAGATTTAATTTGGGAGGTAGAGAGCCCATAGTTGTATGGTGTTCTTCTCCCTCCTCTCAGCATTGGGTGCCCGTGAGTTTTTCTTGCACCAGGGGCATTGCTTTCCTCCATTTTCAATTCTTCTCCTATCGCTTGTCTTATGCTATGCAATTTGTCTATTATTTTAATTTATTTTAGATCTGACTTAGGGTTGCCTTTGTCGTAACCCTATCTGTCGTTACTTCACTGGTAATTGCAAAGAAGAAAGTGCAGAGGCGTGCATAGGTAGATCATTGTGGATTTGTTCAGATCTGGTTAGCGTGAAGATGAGAAGGGGAGAAATTATTGTCTGGCATCCATTGGTATTGAGCACACAAAGTATGTGCTGAGACTCTTCGTTGTGAGCCCAATGATCCTCATCCTACTGCTGCACCACACTATTGGTTGTTGTTTCCTTCAAGCAAATTCCTTGCGAGTTCTAAGTTGCTGTCGAGTTCCTTGTTGGTGACGACAGCGGTGACAAAACCTTGTCTAGACTACATTGTATCACTTTCGCTCCAGAGGAGTTTGTGGACAATGAGTTCGATGAGTTCATGGAGCTTTCTCCATTGCAGAAGGAAGTCATACTCTATTTTGTCCAATTAAAAAAAACCAGGAGAGTACACTGCCTAATCATCCAATCTTATTGAAGGTTGTGATCTAGAAAATAAGATTGGTTCTTGAAGATGGTGCTACCGGAAGCAGTCCCAGAAGAATATGAAGAGGTAAGAAATATCTTAACACCATAAGGTTTATGGCAGAGTTTTGATGGAGATGAGTACGAAGTATGGGCAATTAAAGTAATTAATGTGTTAAAATTACAAGATTTGTGGCACTTCATAGTTGAAGAGGATCCCATTGATCCAGAAAAGTTTAATGCTTTGACAGAATTTGAAATAGAAAGAAAGCAAGTTGTTTCCTTATGTCTCATACAAGACAATATGGACTATTCCCTATTTCATTACATTGTAGAAGCTGATACTCCAAAGAGAGAATGGGATACACTGAAAGAAGTCTTCATTGAGGAACCAACCGTAGAGGAAGATGACTTTGTAAGTCAGGAAAAGCACCAGGAATCCCACACTGAAGTGGAAGATAGTCAAGATCAATGTGTCTATGAAGCAGCTAGTGATCATGTAATCCCAACAAATGATGTCAATCCAGTTATGTTTGATGATGACAATGAAAGTAAACCTATCATTGCAGTGGTACTCAATGATGTGAGTGATAGTCTCTTTGAGCAAGAGATAGTTGATGGCAACATAGAAGCTGCAATAGTTGCTGAGAATGAGCAACAACCAGCTGATATCTTCACATAAGAAACAACATTATGCAGTCCACCCCAAAACTAAAAAACCAGAAGTTTGAGGGAGATCTATGAACAAGCTCTTGTTACTGATGAGCATCTACAATATGCTCTGTTTTCTTCTGATCCCACAATTTTTGAAGAAGCAATGAAGGATGCACACTGGGTTCAAGCAATTGAAGAAGTCAATAATGAAGTAGTTGTCATTGATGAGCAACACCAAGATGTGAATGCTCTCCAAGAAAAGCTGAAATATATTCATATTTTTCTAACAAAAATGTTGAGCGTGTAGGTAAAGATAACAACTAGAAGAATCATGTTGAAATAGAGGATGAAGACTTTCACTATGTTCCAGAAGATGAAGAAGATCAACTACTTACAATCAAGATCCAGAAGACAAAGAAAAAGAATTCGAAGTACACTTCAAGGAAGAAAGTCAAGTTGATTTTTTTTGAATGAAATGTAAACCTAGATGAGACATAGACCAGTAGGCATATTTAGGCAGTTTAATGCATTTGACTGCAACTAGACCTGATTTGATGTATGCTGTCACTCTTATATCAAAATTTATGGAGTCTCCCAAAGACTCTCATTGGAACGTTGGAAAAAGAATACTGAGATATGTTGTAGGCACACTTGGATATGGCCTCTGGTACACTCATACACCAGACAGTACTCTTACAGGGTACACTGACAATGATTTTGCAGGTAGTCTTGATGATAGGAAAAGCACATCTAGTTATGCTTTCCATTTGGGTACAAATTTGATCTCTTGGGCATCTTAGAAACAACCCATTGTGAGCATGTCTTCTATAGAAGCATAATATGTAGCAACCACCACAACAGCTTGCCATGCAGCTTGGCTAGGAAGACTGTTGAAAGATATGGGACACACTCCAAAATATCCCACTTCTATTTTCTCTGATAATAACTCTGCAATATAGTTGTCTAAACATAATGTATTTCATAGAAAAAGCAAACACATTGACACTTGTTGTCACTTCATTCATGAGTTAGTCAATGAAAAACAAATTTCTTTATTGTTTTGTGGCTCTAAGGAGTAGTTAGGTGACATGCTCACCGAACCATTGGGAACATCTGCATTTGTATATCAGAGAGAGCACTTAGGCATAGACATTTGTATATCAGAGAGAGCACTTAGGCATAGACAGTGCTGATGATGTACTGCCATTTGAGATTAAGGGGGTGTGTTGAAGAGAGTAATCTCACCCGTAGTTGAGTTAGTGTGTTAGGTAACACATGGTATTTACCTACCTATGGTATTCACCCACAGTATTATTCTTGTCTACTTCTTATTTAAACATCTCTGAATAATGAGAAGGCAATCATCTGCCCGTACTGTTTCTGTTGCTCCATTCTTTTCTTTCACACGATATACACCCAGTGATATACCTTCAACCATTTATGAGCTCTAGTGTAGCATATTCAATGGGTAGCAATCTCCCTTAATTTATTGCAGCAATCTCTCAAAGATTGCAGTGATCACAACTTTAGCAATTCAGAAGCAGGGAATCTTGATTCTTTACATGTAATTCCTCATATGGATGAGAGTTCTTCAAAAAATGGTAGTGATGTTCTAAAGTTTGGCCAGCAGAAAAAACCTTTGCAAAAGAGACAACAAAATATCAATTACAGATTAAAGTTTGGTAAGACACACAAAATGTTAATAATTTGACATAAACATCATGAAAATGATATTATTGAAAAAATATAGCCAGCAGATATAAAAACTTCTCTAAACAGACTGCAAAATATCCATCAAAGATAAAATCTAGAAAGATGCAGAAATGGTGAATGAGTTCACATAAACTCTAGTAAAATGAGCATATAAAATTAAAATCAAAATTCGTTGAATGGGAAAATCACTCAAATTCAACATAAAATGTTAGTTTCACGATATTCTTCACCCAAGTCAGCGCTGGAAAAAAGTAAGTACGACCAAAGGAAGTCGGTAATTAGTTAACTGCATACGATAAGTCAAGCAAGTTAACACAAAGTTATCTCGGAAAGGGAGATTAGTCAAATTTATATACAAACAATCTTTCTATAAACAATTGGTATCATAAGGGTCAATCTATCCATTGAGCTGCAGAGCATTTAATGCGGGTACAGTAGGCTTGCTGACCCTTGGATCTGGAGATGCTCCAGATCCAAGGGTCAGCAAGCCTGTTGTAGCCACATTAAATGCTCTGCAGCTCAATGGATAGCTCTTGCCATCATAAGGGGCTTCCAAGTTTCCTCAAATAAAAATCATATCAATAAATTGTGTCATAAATTGGAAAAAATGTACGAAATTATGTCCCAAATTGGAAAAATATACTAGTAATTTTCAACCAATTAATCAAGGCACAACATGCTAAGGTAGGTGATTGTTCATGATACCAACTCTCAATTTTTTGGTCTAGTGATATTAAAACATATTTGAAAAGAATGTGATTTAAAAACTTTTTTATTATTTAAATTATTAAAACATTATAATTATTAAAACATTAAATTTCTTAAAACATTATAATATGATACTATTCCGTAAATAAATTATATTTTCAATTATATTTTAAAAAACTTATTTTTTTAAAACATTTTTACTATTCAAACATTATATCTATTAAAACAATATAATTATCAAAACATTATAATATTATACTATTTCATAAAATGACTATATTTTCAATTATATTTTAAAACCATATTTAAAATATAATTAAAAAAAACTTATCGATATGCCTTTCTTTAAAATTTTTTATTATTATAAATGACTAACTACTAAAAAACATATTTTAATAGTTATATTTCATAATCTCATAACTTAAAAACCCTTATTTAAAACCTTGCCCTAAATGAAAACATAAAATTGTTTCAAACCTAAAGATTACATACATTTTAATACTATCCTAAATATAACTTCAAGTGAGATCTAGGATCATGTTAATATGGTTCTCACTCATTGAATAAATTAAAGTATATTAGTATTCAAAACATCTACCTCATAGAGGGTTTTAAAACCATGTGTAAGACCCTCCTAAACCATATACAATAAAACCATGGGTTGTTTAGGAGGCTTTGCACGTGGTTGTGGCGAGAGGCGCTCTACAGCTCAGTATGGGGGAGATCTTGTCACATGATGTAACGTTACTAACATGTCGGCAAAAAATAATAGTGAAAGTGAATATTATGGGGGAGATCTTGTCACGTGATGTGACGTTACTAACATGTCAGCAAAAAATAATAGTGAAAGTGAATATTATGGGGGAGATCTTGTCACGTGATGTAACGTGTCAGCAAAAAATAATAGTGAAAGTGAATATTATGGGGGAGATCTTGTCACGTGATGTAACGTTACTAACATGTCGGCAAAAAATAATAGTGAAAGTGAATATTATGGGGGAGATCTTGTCACGTGATGTAACGTTACTAACATGTTGTCAAAAAATAATAGTGATAGTGAATATTATGAGAGAGATCTTGTAACGTGATGTAACGTTAGTAATGTTTGTAACACGTTGGCAAAAAATAATAGTGATAGTGAATATTATGGGAGAGATCTTGTAACGTGATGTAATGTTTGTAGCGTTTGTAATATTGAAGTAACTAATGTAAAAAGTAGTAAATATTTTGTCGGCCTAATAATGTAAGGTCGTAACGTATCGTTTGAAATACACTCGCTATATTAATACACCAAAACAACAAAAATATTATAGAAAAAAAACAATTATTCTCAAGCAGTTATTCAAGACGAGGAATCTAATCAGGTAAGATATTAATAGCTCTACAGACCTCCTCAAATGCAAATCCAAATTCACCTCCCCTCCTCCGCAGCTCCAGCTCCAGCTCCACTCGTAGCTCTCCTCCCAATGCACCGCATGCTCCTCCCAATGTGCAGCCCTCTTCCTCCTCCCATGCTGCACCACTCATCCTCATCAAACTCCACACCCATACTCCACCACGTCCTCCCCCCTGCGCAGCCTCCCACACCTCCCCTCCTCCCCTCCTCCTCCTCCACCGCGTCCTCCTCCCCTCCATCGTCCTCCTCTCCTCCTCCCACTGCATGTCCTCCCCTCCTCCACCGCGTCCTCCTCCCCTCCTCCTCCCATGCCACACCCCTCCTCCACTACGTCCTCCTCCCCTGCCACCGTCGCCTGCACCTGCAAATGCAAAATTCAATGTTAAAATGTAATATTACATTTTAAAATTTAATATTATATTTTAATATTACATTCAATTTTAAAATTTAAAATATTAAATTCAATGTTAATATTTAAAAAGGAATGACCAAATGACAGGGTCAAACCTCTCCTGGAAGACCTGTAGAGTGAATACCTCTAATTGATGGGCTGTAGAGCTGCTGAGGAGGGGTGGCAACTTTCAATTAGATTTTCCATAATTTTATAACTATTATTCTAATTGTTATTTTAATTCTTTTGAAAGGATTTAAAAAAAACATATTCATAATTAAAAAAAATATCTATTCTTGATTTTTTTTCAAACATATTCATAATTAAAAAAAAATCTAAAAAAATCTAATTGAGGAAAAAAGGTCGCATATCTTGTGCATGATGGAGAATCTTTATATTGATTAACATAAATGATTTCTAATTTAGCCATTTCGAGTACATTCATGGTTCTACATCTCTATATTATTTGGCCAGCCTGTTCAAGAGAATGAAAGCCTAGAATGCTTGATCTACGTTGTGATCGTCGAGTTATTAAAAATGCCCTCAAAAATGCCTTTCTCTACCCATTTATAGGCAATTCAATTACATACAAGGGAAACAAAAACGCCTTTCTCTACCCATTTATAGGAAATTCAATTACATACAAGGGAAACAAAAAATAGTCAAACACGTTTATATGACAATGCAGAAGTTTAATGTCATAAAAAAAAAAACGTTCTCTTCAAAGATTCAATGCACAAAGACAACCAAAGCATTTTTATGGCAAAGATTAATCACTTAATTGGTTAAAAAATAATAACAACATTATTATCTTTTTAATAACCTCAGGGCTTTCATTCTCAACCTAGATCAATCATTCTGGGCTTTCATTCTCTTGAACAGACCGGCCAAATAATGTAGAGATGCAAAACCATGAATGTAATGGAAATGGCTAAATTAGAAATCATTTATGTTAATCAATATAAAGATTCTCCATCATGCACAAGATATGCGACCTTTTTTCTCAATTAGGTTTTTTTTTTAAATTATGAATATGTTTAAAAAAAAATCAAGAATAGATATTTTTTTTAATTATGAATATGTTTTTTTTAAATCCTTTCAAAATAATTAAAATAACAATTAGAATAATAGTTATAAAATTATGAAAAATCTAAAATTAATAAAAATGTAAACAAAACCAAAATATTTTCAAAAGTCCTAAAATAAAATTAAGCTCCAGACTGTTTTCTAATTCAAATCCTATGAAAAAATCGATCAAATCAAAACTAAACTACAATATAAAACATGAAAAAACATACCTAAATCTTTATCAAATTAAAACAAATAACTAAACATTAAAAACTAAGAAACTGTATTAATGAAACTAAATTCTAAGCTACAATATAAAACATGAGAAATCATACATAAATATTTATCAAATTAAAATAAATAAATTCTTTAATATGTACACTAACAAAATGCTACTGTGTAAACTTCAATTCAAAACTATGATTTATGCGTAAGCTCTCTTCTTCTTCCCATGGAATTGTTCAAATGCCTTGGCTCCATTCTTGTAAATTGTTGAGCCCGTTGTTAATATGATTCCAAGAGTAGTTTCAATTTGGTGACAAAGCTGTTATGTTGATTGGATTCTAGGAACATCACCGGTTGTATCTCCATATGAATCGGGTGATTCATTATATAAAAACTTACTCGTAATTAATATTCGATAATTTATATTAATATCTCGATCTCTAATATATTAAACCTGCACATGATTAATATTCGATAATTTATATTAATATCTCGATATCTTGATCTATAATATATTAATAGAAGCCAAAATATAATTATAAATCATATTATAATTAACTCAAAACTTTGTTTTTTTTTGTGAATCTCTCATTGTTTGGAAAAGTATTGTTGTTTCAGGCTCTCTCATGCTATCTAGGCTTTCTCCCGCGACCTCCTTCCTGCACTCTCCTGCGATCTGGGCTTTCTCTGGCTACCTCTTCCCTGAGCTCTCCTACTATATAGGCTTTCTTTGGCTACCTCCTCCATGCGCGAGCTCTTACAATTATATTGAAATATATATTAATATATATATATATATATTGAAATATATATTAAATTTATATTTTAATTTAAAATTAAATTAAAATATAAAATATAAATTATTAGTGGATAAATTTCAAATTATATAAGATATAAGACATTGCAACCATAGGCGAATCCTCTAATTCTTACATAGACATTGAAAAAATTAATTGCACATTTCACTCTTCAGAACGATTGGTACGCGAATCTCTCTAATTCTTCAGTAGAATTGATCCCTCTAATTCCTACACAGACATTGAAAAAAATTTATTACACATTTTAGTCTTGAGAATGATTGGTAGGCGAATGCCTCTAATTCGTGAGTGGATTTGATCCCTCTAATTTATTCAATCCTTAATACTTATTACTTACATTGAGATAATACTCATAATTCTATTGTGTTTTAAACTTAACCTGTTCCTTACAATGTTGATCAAACTCCAATTTTGTGTCACCACCCATGACTGGAACCAGCCTAGATCCAAATCCTAGTCTCTATCAAGCGCCGAGTGGGATCAAATCTCCCGAGGTGCAAACCTCTTCTCGGGTATTGCACTAAAGAAGGTTTGCACCTCGGGAGATTTGATCCCTCTCGGCGCTTGATAGAGCCTAGAATTTGGATCTAGGTTGGTTTTAAAATCATTTGCAAGACCCTCCTAAACCATGTACAATAAAACCATGGGTTGTTTAGGGTGCCTTGCACATGGTTTTAAAATCATTTGCGAGGCCCTACTAAACCATCTACAATAAAACCATGGGTTGTTTGTTTAAGAGGCCTTGCACATGGTTTCAACATTTTTTTGCCCATAATTAATTAATTATTATTTTGTTAGGTATGAACATTACAACATATCCCATATTGGGTTGTTTGTGTGTGTATTGGGGGATAATTAAAAATTATATTTTTATTATTAATTTTAATTTTGTGTAGGCCCACATGTTGGGTATAAATTTTATTATTATTTTATTAGAGCGTCACATATAAACGTGATAACATCTCTCCCATACTGGGCTGGAGAGCACCCCGCTTCTCTCGGTGCAATAAATAAAAGCTTGAACAGATCCATTTTAAACCCGTATCTATCAAGTACCAAGAGGAATCCAAACAATAAAAAAATGTACACCTCAAGCAATTGGATCTCTCTCTATACTTGATAAATCCATATTTAAAATGAATCCATGTCAATGAAAAAAAATCCTTAACACATGACAAATCCGTAAAAAAATAATGAATTCAAACTCTATGAATATGAAACAAGATAAAAACACTTACCGTCCAACTTAACATTTCCCAATCTTGCTTAATACGCTGACGTTTATCACTCCAGTTCGGTTTGTGATATTCACAGAGAGATGTAGCTTCAACCATAACACATCAATTATTTTTCTATTTTGCTAAAATGAAACCCGCGGCAAGCATAACTTCCTACGTCACTTTTCAAACAACTAAAACTGGTTTCCGTGACCTACCCACTAAACCTATGCATCCCCTACAAATAACCAAAGGGGAAAATGGGGAAAGCGAAGAATATCACGAAACACAAAGAATTCCATTCATAACATATGATTTTGCTTGAAACTATAAATACAAAACAAACAAAAGCAATAAATACAAAACAAACGAACAAACCAAATCCAAACCCCAAAAATAATATTACTTGACAAAATTAGTGTTTAAACAAAGTAAGGTTCTACATATATGAGAAGTCAATGGCCATATTTGTTCTCCTACTACTTTGTTTTTGGAAAGGTATGTGCTTTTCTTGGCTTGGTACCTCTATTTGATCTATCTCTATCAAAGAAAGGAGCCCTTGAGGAAGCATAAATGGTACCTTACTCTATCAGAGAAAGGAGCCCTCTAGGAAGCATAAATTGTACCCCTTTTTGTTGTAGGGTCTTTGTTTAGGACGGTCTCCCATCGACATATGCTGATTATATTTAGAGAATCAAATTGACTCCTTAGAAATCGAAATTCACAAATTTGGTTGGTAATATGGCTTCAATGCAGAACAATTAAGAGTACAATAGCTTTTCCATTTTTATTCATGGATTCAAGCCACCATTCACTAGAACAAGGCTTCATTTTTTTACTAACTTTATATGCATAACTTATATCCATGCAATCCTTCAAGCCTCTTTCACTTCAATCACTTATGTCTTTTTGTATATATATAGACTAGGCCCTTTAGCTATATAGTGCATACATTTCTTATATGCAAAACCTTCCAACTCCATTCCCCATTCTATTGCCTATTTCTCATTTTTTATTACTATATCCTATATGTCCACTATCAACCATCAAAGCCAAGACGAGGAATGGATTTGAAAGGGTGTGGATTGAGAATTTGATGGATAGTGCCTGAATAGTCATAATAACCTATCATTAATGCTTAGGAATAAATAGATTCTAGTAACCCCAAGAAAAAATACATGTTAGTGATGAGGATGGATTCACATTGTTGATAGCACAAAGTGAATTGGGTTTCCATAACTCTTCAAAATTTGCTTGTTGAAGTGAATAGAGAATACTCTGGAGAAGATTTGTTTATCAAATAATTTGCAAAGGTTGACATGTTTTATGTTGCTTCCATTGTATGTATAAGTTGCTAACATACGATGTTATGAGAAAATAATTCACTTGGTCCTCCTATTATCAATTGTTTAAACCACTCGCCAGTTTTTTATTTAATGCAAGTATATGGCAAAGGATTCGGTGATGGTAGCTAGGGGATTTATTTTTTCTTGAGGATCTTAGATTTTTACAAACTTATTATGGGATGGGATGAGATATGACCATTTATCTTCACTATTCAAAGCGAAGAATACATACAACTTCATTTATTCTAAGGATTTTGTTCAAGTTTGGATAAATTACATAGAATAGATAAGAATTCAAAGAAGAACCACCTAGGAAAGATTTAGAAGTTGCAATAGTGTTTGATTGGTCATTTGGGAGTCAAAATATAGGAAAATACTAGAGTAGCATGGAACTTAAGATTGTACCGGAGCTCCATGTTCATAAGTTCATAATACAAGGGGATCTAGATTTGAGAGTCGAGTTCTAAAACCCTATATAATATTAAAGGGAATTATATGCCTATACATGAAAGCAAGGTCGAGGCACTTACAGAGCAGGCCAAGGAGTTTATAAGGGGTAGAAGAACATGAGCTTGAGCGTATTTTCAAGGATAAGAATAAAATAGTTGATACTAATGCTAAGGTAGCATTGTACTTGCAATTTCCAGAATTGGCAATTAATGAGAAGAATCTTCAGTTAGTTGTTGTGCCAATATTTCATTATTTGTTTCTATTTTGTTCTATACGGTTTGGATCAGCTTTGGAAAGTTTTATAATTCCTTAGTTACTTTGGAAATAATTGTAGATAAAAAAACCACTAATATTGATGACAAATAAAATAGAAAAATAGCTAATGCTAATGCTAAGGTATCACTATACCTAAAACCTGTTAAGATTTCATATGCTAGACTAGATTCAATAGTATTCAATTCAAAATCATAGCAGCAACATATCAGGAATCACAATATGGATACAACATTTATCCTGGGAAACCCTCAAGGGGAAGGAAACCCAGCAAAAAATTCATCTGTATAATATGTATAAAAGACAACCCCAAAAACATGTGTTCTCCTCCTTCTGTTCTGTCTCTCTCTCTCTTCTATGTGCTACACAGGCGAGTGAGTCTTTGTTCAAATAAGAACCACAACTCCTCTATTTATACAAAATGTGTCAACTGACTCTTGTACTAGACAAGTCAGCCCCAATAAACTGTCCGGGCCGAATTCACCTAGGAATACTAAAAATAGTATTATATTATTGATTAGGGTACTAAAGACCTGACACAAGTGGAGGATTTAACACATGACTCTATGATGACCAAATACAATAGTAAAACCCCTTCGGAGGAATAATAACATCTCCCTTGGGTTACATCAGTAAAATACATCTATAATATCCTTTCAAGTTACAATATTTCAACACTCCCCCATAACGAGAAGGTTAGTCTACTGAAAACATCATCACAGACTATAGGAGAACATATATACAATTACAACAGTACATCGAGGTAATACATCTATACGTTACAGGAATTTTTTCACAATCAGTAACTGGAACAGTTACTCTTTATCTTTTGCATCACATGATCACTTGATCCTTTCTTTGTAGCAATGCTTCGATCTTTTGATCCTTCGTAGCAGCACTTCAATCTTCTATATCCTTTGCAGTACTTTCATCCTTTGCAGTAGCACTTCGATATTCTCAATCCTTTACATTAGTACTTTGATCTTCTCGATCCTTTGTAATAGCACTTTGATATGAGAGAGCAGCAGCCTTTCAATATTTTTGTAGCAACACTTTGATCATTTTGATCCTTTTCACCAGCACTTCGATCCTTCTTGATCCTTTGCAGCCACACTTTGATCTACATGACCCTTTTCTATTGTACTTCGATCTACTTGTTCCTTTGTCGCCACGCTACCTGCAACACACATGATCTATTTGCAAGATGATCAATCCCGATCACTTTAGGACATAAGTCCAAGTATGATGCAATCCTCCATCAGCACGATCCATGAAATCTTTCAACTGAATCATCTACAACTAAATGAAGATATCGACCTCACCCAATGCCATCCCTATCGTCTGTGAGGACTCATCGTATACCATCCATACCACAGAGGTTAGGACCACTCCCAAGCCTAGTGTTATACTACGATATCTACACTTGCGTGTATGAATACTCTTCCAAGCAAGATTATTGTCTGTAGAGTAGATCTCGACCGCATACACAATGTCGACCCATCGTAGAACATCCATACCACACAGGTTAGAACCACTCCCAAGTGAGTGTTATACTATGACGTCCGTGAGGACTCATCATAGAGCATCCATACCACATAGGTTAGGAACGCTCCCAAGCGAGTGTTATTCTATGGAATCTACATATGAATGTAGGCATACTCTCCATACAAGAGTATAGTCTGCAAGGAAGATCTCAACTTCATACGTAATGTCAATCATGTCATTCATGAGCACTCATCGTAGAGCATCTAGACCACTGAGGTTAGGACCACTCCTAAGCGAGTGTTTAATATACGGTATTCACAACTGAATGTGATTATTCTCCATGCGAGAGTAACATATTGCAGGGTCATCCTGTAACTAGTAAGGGCCACTCTCATGCACAGAGTGTTATACTTGCCATCCTAAAGAGAGGACACTATCGTCCACAAATAAATGTCAGAACATCATCACTGTCATCCATCATCGATGCCATTCTCATTATTACTCCCCCTTTTCTTGTAAGTTTCATGTTATCAACCTACTACCCCTTTTTTCGAGGAGGTTTCATGTATTCGACCTAATATTCTTTTTCGAAGAAGGTCCATTCCTTCATCACTTGTAGTCCCATCACTTTTCTTCCTTCCAAGGGAAGTCCTTTCGAACTACACCAAGCTTGTCACAGAAGTATTTGAACTTCACTTGAGATAGAGGCTTGGTCAGTACATCAGAAACTTGCTCATCGATACTCACATACTAGAGATTAATGTCTCCCTTTTGTACCATATTCCGTTTATAAAAATAACGGATTTCTATATGCTTCAATTTGTCATGGAAAAACGTATTCTCTATCATCTTTATACAACTATGGTTGTCACAGAAAATTACTGCGGTGTCCAACTCCATGTCAAATATTCCTGACTTCAACTTTTGAAGCCATATCACTTCACAACAAGCAGAGCAAGATGCAATGTACTCGGCTTCAGCCGCACTGAAAGAAACACTTGACTGTTTCTTATTAAACCATGAGATCACGGCGGATCCTAGAAAATAACATCCACATGAGGTGCTCTTTCTGTCTGCAACACTTCCTTCCCAATCTGAATCCGTATACCCATACAAATTGTATTCATGATCTCTCCCATAGTACAATCCCATATCAATCGTACCTTTTAGGTACCTCATCACATGCTTTGCAGATATCAAGTGAACCGATCTAGGTTAACTAGATACTGACTCAAGGTGTTCATAGCAAAGCATATATCTACCCTTATGTTCGTCAGATAAATTAATGACCCAATAATCTATCTATAGTGAGTCATGTCCACTAGCTGGGATGTCTCCTCAGACAACAGCTTCAAGTTGGTGTCCATGGGTGTGGCCATGGCTTTACAATCCAACATATCAAATATTTTCAAGATTTTTACTGCATATTTTCGCTGATTCAGAAAAAATCCTTCTGGGATCTTCCACACTTCCAGCCGTAGGAAATAATGCATCAATCCAAGGTCTTTCATCTTGAATTATTCAGCTAGATTCTTCTTGCAATCCTTGATTTCTTTCTCATTTCCAGTAAGAAATAGATCATCCACATACAACAATAGTATGACCGGTTCATCATCCATAATCTTCATATATCATCCACATACAACAATAGTATGACCGGTTCATCATCCATAATCTTCATATAAATATTAGGATCATCTTAACTCTTAGTAAATCCCATGCTTGTGAATAAGCTATCTATTCTGCCATACCAAGCTCTAAGAGCTTGCTTTATTCCATACAGATCCTTTTTTAACTTGCATATATGAGTCACTTTGTCTTCGACTTCAAATCCTTGTGGATGTTTGATTTAAACCTCTTCCTCAATCACAACATTAAGGAACATTGTCTTTACATCCATTTGGTGTAAGTCCCATTTCATCATAGAAGCAAGTGCCATGATAGTTCTGATGGAAGTGTACCTTTCTACCGGAGAAAATGTTTCTTCATAATTGATCCCCTCTTTTTGAGAGAATCCTCTAGCCACAAATCTTTCTTGGTACTTCTCAATACTTCCATCCGTAGCATGCTTTATCTTGTAGATCCATTTTGAAGATACGACACTCCTATTTTCTGGTTTGGGAACAATATCCCTAACATCATTCTTCATGATTGAATGGTATTCTTCTGTCACTGCTTAAACCCATTATTCTTCTATGAAGCTTCCTCATGGCTTGTGGGTTCTTGATCTACAAGGTTGCACATCAAATCTACATAACTAGATTATGGCTTTGATCTTTTGTTGGTTCTTGTGGAGCCTTCTGGTGCTCAATATCTTTCTGTTTCTTGTATGATTTCTTTTACCCAAGTAGGTTTTCTCTTTCGAAAGATATCCATAGTAGGGGTCTCCTAAGGCTCTAGCATGTAATGATATTCTGATGCTACTATTTCAGGAGTTGGTTTATCTTATTTACTTCTGGGAGGTACATCCTCTTCATGTACTTCTTCAAGATAACACCTTCTAGACTTCTTAAGATCTGCCTCTGCATCGAATGTTACATCCATACTAATCTCAATATGATGGAATCCTAAAATGTATATCCTAAAGGCTTTGGATACTTCAGAGTATCCTACAAACACTCCCTTCTTACCAGAAGGATCCAATTTGGTTCTCTTGTCTTTTGGAATATGTACATATATTGGACAGCCAAATATCTTGAGATGGCTTACTTCATGTTTATTTCCGGTATACATCTCTTCAGGAGTCTTGAATCCAAGAGCACTGCGATATAATCTATTTTGCACATATACGACTGTTCTTGCAGATTCATCCCATAGGTGCATGGGGAGGTATTAGTCATGTCATGGTATTTACTACTTCCATGATAGCTCTATTCTTTCTTTCTACAACACCATTTTGTTGGGGATTATAGGGAGTGGTTAGTTCCCTCCTTATTCCTGCCTCTTTATAGAATGCTTCAAATTCCTTTGAAGTGTATTCTCCACCATTATATGATCTCAGTGTCCTGATTCTATTTTCTGACTGGTTCTCTATTAAGGATTTGAATTCCTTTAATTTCCCAAACACTTCACTCTTATTTTTTAATAAGTATATCCAAGTCTTTCTTGAATAATCATCAATAAATGTGACATAGTATTCATATCCACTCAAGGATATGGAGGGAATAATACCACATACATTAGAATGGATTAGATCCAACGTACCTTTAGTATTTGTGTCACTTTTTGGAAAGGGATTCTTGATTTTCTTTCCCTGTGTGCATCCCTTGCAGGTTCCCTCATGTGCGATCTTCAGATATGGTAACCTTGTTACCAGCTTGCTCACATAGGGAAATGCTTTGTAGTTGATGTGAGCAAGCCTCCTATTCCACAGTTCACTTGAGCTTGTAGTCTCATGGACAAGCGCTATCTCTGGATTTCCTTTGATCTTGTATAGTCATCCTTCTTCTTCTCCAATGACTTCAAAATCTTCAAGTATCTTTCCTTTGGAACACATAAGTACTTGTCCATCTATAAAAGCAACTCTATATCATTTCCTATCTAGAGTTGAGATGGAGAGTAGGTTATTTTTCAAACTTGGTACATATAGTACTTCCTTAATCTTCATGGAGGTCCCAGAGTCAAGCTTGTAACTTGGTTCACCAATACCTTTGATGGGATATTGATAGTCATCTACCAATGATACCTTCTAGGGAGAGTTATTCTCTTCAATATTTGATAGAGTTGTCTTCTTTCCTGTCATGTGGTTAGAGGTACCACTATCAATAAGCCATATATCTTCTCCAGGTGTTATAGACCCAGAGAGTGCATAGAATAACACATATTCTTCTACATCTTCACCTCTAGTTCTCTTTCGAGGTCTTTCTTCATCCTCATCTTCAACTAGATGAGCATGATGCCTTTTGTTGTTGTTGTTCTTTGATGATGGGCATTCTATAGCAATATTTCCTATCTTATGGTTGGTGTAGCATTGATACTTTGAGTAATCCTTCTTCTTCTTCTTCTGCAATTTCTTCTTTGAAGGCTTACGATTACTCCTCTTGAAGTTTGATTGATTTATTTCTTTAGTGTGGCTAGCTAGAGCCTAATCATCTTCTCTGATGAGAGCTTCTCTATTGGCTCCTCTAGCTTCTTCTTGTATGCAATCGTCCCACACTATGTCAAAATTCATACTTTCTTTAATGGCACACAGAGTTTGGATGAATGAGTCCCAAGGTCTAGTGAGGCCATTTAGAGCAGTCATAACTAATTCATCCTCATCAAGGGTATATCCAATATCACTTAGCTTCTATTTGATTTGGGAGACCGTTGTGAAGTAATCTTGAATATATTCTGCTTTTCTCATCTTGGTGCCCTTCAATTGAGCTCTCAAATTCATCTTTCTATTGCTGGAAAGTGCATCATACATTTGCTTAGGTTTCTTCTTAGATGACACCTGAGGGATCAAGTGATCCTTAATGGAATCAATAATGGTCCTCATTTCCTTTATTAGGACTTGTTCATGCTTCTCGTTAGATTCATCTTATTTAGGTTCTGCAATATCATACTTGATTTACTTCTCAAGACCATTCTCTTTCAGAATGAGGCCAATCCTATACTTCCAAGCCAGGAAGTTTTCTAGGCCTTCCAATTTGTCCTCAAGATTGGTGCTTGGGGCCATCTTGTCTAGTAAGTCACTCAAAAAAATAAATTTATTAAAACAGGAGATTGACCTTACTAGTAGATGTGCTTGGAGGAGCTGATTTGGTTGATCCAACTGCTTTCTAGATATCTCTAATATTCAGTCTTCAAATCCTACTTGCAAGGTTACAGGACTGTAGATTTTCTGGTTCTATTTCACTTCAGTTTTCTGGTTTACTGCCAAACTAGGGTTTGTCTTTCTTGGTGATCCAGACACCCAATAAATTCGATCTAGGAATCAATAGATGCACTCTAGGATGGAACAACTTTCTATGCAAGCAGATATTCAAAACTCCAACTTTTGCAGAAACCCTGATTTCTTCCAAAGAGGGAGGAGGGATAATTTCACCTTGTGAAAGCTTCTCTAATCATGTTAGCTCTGATACCAAGTTAAGATTTCATATGCTAGACTAAATTCAATAGTATTCAATTTAAAATCATAGCAACAGCATATCAAGAATCACTGATAGAAACACAATCACAAGATGGACACAACATTTATCCTGGGAAACCCTTAAGGGGAAGAAAACCCAGCAAAAAATTCCTGTGTATAAGATGTATAAAAGAAAATCCCAAAAGCAGGTGTTCTCCTCCTTCTGTCCTCTCTCTCTCTCTCTCTCTCTCTCTCTCTCTCTCTCTCTCTCTCTCTCTCTCTCTCTCTNTATGTTCAAATAAGAACCACAACTCCTATATTTATACACAACGTGTCAACTGACTTTTTCACTAGACAAGTCAGCCCCACTAAACTGTCTGGGTCGAATTCACCTAGGAATACTCAAAACAATATATTATATTTTTTATTATGGTACTAAAGACCAGACACAAGTGGAAGCTTTACCTCATGACTCTATGACAACCATATACAATAGTAACAACTCGTTAGAGGAATAATAACATCTCCCTTGGGTTACATCAGTAAAATACATTTAGAATATCCTTTGAAGTTACAATATTTCAACAAAACCACTAGAATTACCAATTGACGACAAGAAAAGTTGAGTTAGTTACTATGCTAGTATTTCATTTTTTTGTTTATGTTTTGTTCTATATGGTTTGGTTCAACTTTGGGCAGTTTTACAATCCTAGAGTTATTTCAAAAATATTTGTAGATAAAACAACCACTAAAAAGATGCAATGGAGAGAACAATAAAAAAATGTTTCAATGAAACAATATGCACCAAGGAAAAAAGTGCTTGTGAAGTAAGTGGTATTATAATGTTCACCTTTATATGATTGTGATTTCAAAAATATTAAATAGTTTAATGCTCCAACTTTCCCTCAAGTTTTCTATACCTCTCGCTCCATATCTTGACAAGTAAATCAAGAATAATTTTCCTTCCTTGCAATATTAGTGCATCTCTATTCACAAGCTCTGGCTCATTCTCATCAAATTCAATAGGCAATCCATCTCAAACTCCTTCATGTTGTTTGGCTTGTCTACATACTAGACCATATTAGACATCATGCCTATGTGATTATTCCCATAAATTACCTAGGCATCTATGTGCTAGTTTTTCACATGCACCCACTCCATAACTAGTCCCAAACCCTCTCTTTCATTTTCACCAATATACTATGCTCTACGACCAGTTCCTTTGCCACACGTAGATCCCCAAATAAACTTGTGGGAAATAAGGGCCGCAATACCAACTCTCCTGGTTTTTTCCTTGAAACAATGTCAAGTCCATGATATTTGAAACTGGTAGCAGAGTGATGAATCTATGTGCATTGTGGATAAAAATACCTTCCATCTAGTAATAGTAAAAAATGAGGAAGGGAGTAAATGAAAGTGTTAAGGTTCCAGATATCAAATCAATATTCTTGATACAAAAATGATAGAATAGAATCTGCAAGAAAGGTAGCAGGATTATGATAGTGTTGAGACCATTTTTTGCACATGAGGAAAAAATAGTTGAGGAGGTTCCTTATGGAACCCAATTTTTGACTCGATAGTTTACATGTCAAAAATCATTTCAAATCAAACAAATTCAATTACTATTACAAAAACCACCTGCATAAACCCTAAAAATGAAAAAAAATACTCACAAATAATAACAAACTATAGATATAGTTCTCTATCCCCCCATGAATGATTGTATGAATGATTGTATGAATGATTGTATGAACCAATGGTTCCTACATCCTAGTAAGTGTTCCTCGATCATGGTTCAATCAAATGTTGGCTTTTTAGAAATGAGAAATGGGGTTAGGAAAGAGATAGTGAATTAAGAGGCCTTAGACCGTGAGGCATCCTTAGAACAATCCAAAACAATCCATATTCCATGGTTTATGTCATTGCAAACCCTTCCAAAATAATCCAAATCCCATGGAATTTTCCATTGCAAACCCTCCCTATGTCCTCTCATGTCAACCCTTCCCGCCAAAGCCTCATAATTTTTCATGTTTTCAAAATTGTAATTTTCCATTGTTAGAGTGACACAACTAAAAATGACCAGATAAATGACCAGTTTATATTATTAATTTTATTATTATATGATCATTTTTATTTAGTTAGTTGTTATAAGGCATATATGTTATCCCGTGAGCAAATTGGTAATTTATCTTGGTCGTTTTTAGTTGGATGACTTAAAATTACTTAAGATTGGTTACTTGTCCCTTGAAAAAACTGTGGTGGCCAAATTTTTTGATCACTTGGTCATTCATCCCTCATTTTGTACTAGTGAATGGTCGTAATTGGGGAAAACATAAACATTTTTTAATGAAGAAAAAACATTTCCAACTTAAACTTAATGGTCCAGATGCAATAGAACAACGCTCTTATCCTAAAAATGCACAAAAGTATCATAACTTAAAATACTTTGATGATATAGATAACACCAGTTCAAGATCTTGATCATTAACACATATGATACCAAAACTTCATAAGAGATCTGATACCATGTTTGAATAACACATGATATTTCGAAAATATTGAACACCTTAAGTAACCTCTCACATAAATAGATCGAAGATCAACACACCAATGTTTTGATGTGGTTTAAACCCTCAAAGAGGGAAAAAATCCATGACCCCAGCCAAGTACCTACTTGAGGAAATATTATTATACAAAAGAAAAATAATGTTACAATGAGCTTTTCATAATACATCATCGAGCAAATGACCATCCATGTTATTGAAGTAGAGATCATCAACTAATTGAGTTCTAAGCCATGGATCAATGGCCATTAAGATTGAGGTGAGGATGAACTTCTGGATCACTCTCTATGTCTAGAACATATCATGACCATCAGATTACATATGTATAAATGCATACTAATCCATACTAAAGAAACACACCTTCTCTAAAGATACATTATAACAAGTTGATCTTAACTATATCCTAAGTGTCTAAATATCCTAACATCTTCTTGTGGTTAAGGAAATTGACACATTTTTATATAAAATGCAACTATTGGCTAGTAATATTCGTCACCTAAAATTTTAGGAAAATTCATATGTTTCCCACTCAATCCATATAACCTAACATAAATACAATTTCCCTTACTAAAACATTTACCGTTCCTTGTAAAACAAATCCATTCATTAAAATTGAAGGATTCAAGCTCCCTTAGTGGAATCGCTTGTTGATATTTTCCTACAAAGGAATCCCAAAATTCATAGAAAGGGAAATTTACACAAGCATGGTATACTAGATAAATAAATTATACTAGTGTAGATTGTGAAACTTTTAAAAGGATTTCCTAACATGGAAGAAAAAAACTTATATGGGAATCTATGAAACATCATATAATCTCTTTGAATTCTAATAATTGGAGTGAAATTTCATTGAAGACCAATTTTACCGAGTTAAATATATATTTCTAATATTGACTATACTATACTATATCATCTACATTTGTAAGACACACGTGCAAGACACAAGCTTATACATGTAAGATATATACCCTTCGCCACCTAGACATGTGAAAAGTTATGCCAAAATTTATGTCATTTGTGTGTAATATTGACTATACTATACTATATCGTCTACATTTCTAAGACACGCATATAGATGATGCAAGACACAAGCTTGTACATGTAAGATATACACCCTTGCCCACCTAGCCATGTGAAAATTTATGCCATTTGTGTGTAAAGGTTGACCAATTAGAGGATACCAACTATGAACATCTTCTTGGCTTATGGTTTAGGTTGTACCGTCCATACGTTTAGAATGGTAACACCACCATCATGGGTACTCACAAATTTATTAGAATCAAGTACCTTCAACATCTCGATGGGATCTACAAGCTATAATCTTTGATCAAAGGTGGAAAAATAAAAAATCTTCATATCTTATTTTATTGATCCATTATCACCACCTTACTAAGACATTATCCTGGGGCATAAAATGGAGGATGAGACACAAGATCTCTTAATATGAGATCTAGTGTTCTTAAAAACATTACATTTTTCTTTTAATATAATATAATTTAATTTCATAATTTATTAAAACATAATAAATAAATAAAAATTAAAAGTTTAATTTCTAAGTTATTTAATCATGAATACAATATGATATATCATCATAATTATTTTTACATTATAAATTAAATAAAACAAATTAATGAAAAATAATCATATCTATGTATGTATTATGGCTTTATCTCCCTCGACACACACACATATATATAGTGTGAAAAATTGAAGGCTAGGGTTTAAGAGCTAAGCAACCATGGAGGATATGGCATTGTTGCTTCTTGTCGCCGTTATAGCTATGGAAGCAGGTCTTCGGTTTATTCTCTACTCTAATCCACCATAGTAACTTATGCCCCCTAGTGACGAAACAACCCTTGCTCCTTTTGGGTTTGGCGGTCATACTAGGGTCCTTTGGTCTGCCCTTTCTTTGCGGCCAAAATTTCGGAATCCTGTCACATTTTTACGTTGTTTTTTGGCACTTGCATGGACGAGACTTGAGGCGGCGTTTGTTTCATGATTGATTATTGCCACCATTCTTATCTATGGTGATTACTGACGCTTGATTAGTGTTTTGTGTTGGGTGTCAAGGATGAGGTCGTTGGTGACTACGGCACTCTCAACGATACAGGTATTAAGGTACTGTGCTCCTGACTGTCCTCTTGTTGTTTATTTTTTGGGGGGGGTTTCTGGGATATTACTTGTTTTATCCCTTCTTGATTTTTGATGGAACTGCTCATCACATGGAGTCAACCCTCTTCATGAGGGCTAGTACCAACCATGCTAAAAAGTGGGAATCCCTTATATGTGCAGTTATACTCCGCGGTTTCACCTCCCTGTGGTTCTATATAAACTGTTCAGGCTTGCATTTGTAACTTGGGTTCCCCTTTGGGTTGTGGGTATTGCTGTCTCTTGTTCCCGGCGGCTTCGCCTCTGGGCGTCTGAGATATTTTAGGGTTTACTAACTCTTTCCTTTACCTGTCACTGTGTTTACTGAGGACGGTGTCTGGGTATTGACTCCTATATGGATTCTCCTAAAATCTGCCTACCTAGTGGTCCTCCTAGGGGTCTTAACTGGCCCTCCCGCTACAGTTTCTCTCGGCGTCATGCCAAACTCATGAAAGTGTTGGAATATAAGTGTCTCTACGTACAGGAGAGAGATATTATGCTGGACAGGGTTCCGGAGTTGTGCCACAGGGCTCTTATTGGCCATCTTGAATTATGTTCTGACCATCAGCCTCTTAATAAATAGATGGTTAGTATTTGTCTTCCTAGAGGATGCAGATGCCTCACGCACCCTTAAATATCTCTAGACTATTGATAATGGTTCTCTAGTCCTCAGTTGTTGGCATACAAAATTTGTCCCACTCAAGGAAAGAGTGACCAAAAAACACCTTTGGGTTCTGATGTTGGCTTTACCCTTTCCCTTATGGAATAAGGACTTCTTGATAGGTATAGCTAACTCCATTGGGAGATTTGTTTCTCTAGAGAAATATTTCTTCCAAATCTTTGATAAGAGGGTAGCCAAGGTACTGATTGAGCTGGATTTTTCCAAAGGTCTCCTCCCGGACATTGAAATTGTTGGGGACAGCTCACTCTTTACACAAAGACTGGATTATCTGAACATTCCCTTCAGATGCAATTTTTATCATGAAACTAGCCATTTAAAGGCTAAATTCCCCTTTTTACGACATGGTCTTCCCCTTAACCATGACTACTCTAAGTCTGAACCTTCTGCTAGTCAATCCTCTGAGCCTTCACCCTCGTAGCATTGTCAGACTCCCCTATACCTGTGGGTCCTTATGATTCTTCCTCACCGACCTCCTATGGAGATCTTACAAAGGGTGAACTTTAGTATATTAAGGGAATTGAGACCTTAGCCAAGGCTATTGCGTCGGTGACTCCTACTACCCAGCATAACTCTCCTCACACAATTTTCTCTAATCCTCCTATTCAGACTCCTCTTTCTTTAACCTCATTGGCCCAGCCCCCTGCATTTACTTTGGAGTACTTCCCACCTCTACAGAGAAACACTTCCTCTGATATATATGAAACATCTCATAACCCCATCTCCTCTCCGTCCTTCATGGATCCATCGTTTCTCAAGTCCTTGGATATTTTCTCGGACAAATCTCCTATCTCACCATCTACAATCCCCATGGATTTTATAAGGTTTGAAAATGTTACAATCAGAAAGTATAGGAAATGAAAACCCTCTGATGTTTCTGGTTCTACAGGCCTCTATACTCCTCTCTCTGCTAGGATCAAAGTAGCAGCCAGATCACTGAACACTCCACCGGAACTTAGAGCATTGTCACCTGACTCTCAGGTTGACCCATGAGGATCATCTCCATGAATATATGTGGGTTTGGGGGGCTTCCCAAGAAAAAATCCCTAAGAAAACTCTTCTCTACTCTGAAACCTGACATGATTTTAATCAAAGAAACCAGGTTGATCATTTCACTACACTTCGCCTCTTTTCTAAACTGAAGCATGGATGGGAGTTTTGTGCACTTGACTCTCATGGTCTCTTAGGTGTACTACTCACTAGGTGGAACCCACATCTTACCCGCTGCAAGGATTTCCAATCCTTTGCTAGTATCTTAGTCAAAGCAAGATTTAAGGGTATTGATTCTTTCTTTTCAATTTTGAATTTCTATGGAACCTACTCTAATAGAGTTTCCTTCTAGGATAATTTTCTTGTTGGGGGCATTTTTTACTTCACCAATCTTATACTAGCTAGGGATTTAAACTCTACTCTCCCTCACTCTGAGATATGTGGAATTAATGCTCAAATGGACCACATGGTTAATTATTTTAATCACCTTTTGGACACTGCGAACATGGTGGACTTAGCCCCCCACAACCCTGGCCCTACTTGGAGGAATGGGAGGTCTGGGTCTGAGGGTATTATCAAGAGGAGAGACAGGTTTCTGGCATCTCTTCAACTTATTCCTGCCCTAGATTATTACAATTCTTGGATTCACCCCTCTGAAGTCTCTGATCATTACATGGTATGTATTGAATGGATTCTGGTTCTTACTTGTCATAACTACCCTTTTAATTTCAACAGGGACTGGCTCTTGGAAAAAGAGTTTTATGATATTTTCCACTCTTCCTGGACTTCCTAGATGCAACCTTCACTTGATCCTATGTCCACACTTACTTTTAAACTCAATAGGCTCAAGGGTAGTGTCAAGGAATGGAAAATCAAGATGAACTTGGCTAAAACAAAAGAGGCAAAAGATATAGGCTTAGCCACACATGCGCTCCTTACTACACATATCTCTGGCATTCTGTCTGATTATGAGGCCACACAACTCTCACAGCTTAAGACACATAAGGGAACTCTACTAGCTCAATGGACTCTTACCTGGAAGCTCAAGAGTAGAGTGGATTGGTTAAGAGAGGGGGATGCTAATACAAATTTTTTCCATAATTATGCCTCGGCAAGAAGAAATTATAAAAGCATTTGGGGCCTATTGAACCAACATGGTGAAACGATTGAAGATGAATCTCAGGTTAAGCTTATGGGGGTCACACTTTTCTCTGATCACTTCACTGATGATGGGGCTACCAATATTGAGGACCAACTCAAAGTTATCAAACTTTTTCCTTCCTTTTTTCTTGATGAAGAAAAATAATCCTTTATGGATGAACCTACACTTTCTGATATTGAAGGTATTCTTAAGGGTTTTAAAAAAGATAAAATTACTGGCCCGAATGGCTGGTTGGTTGGATTTTACCTCCATTTCTTTGATCATGTTGGTTAGGACATTTTGAAGTCGGTTTTTCAGTCAATGTTTGAGGGTAGGGTATCGACTGCTCTCAAATCTACCTTTATCACTCTTATTCCTAAGTGTGACAAACCCACCTCCTTTGCTAACTTTAGACCCATTTCTCTTTGTAACTTGGCATATAAGATCATTTCAAAGTTGGAAGCTATCAGATTAAAACCTATCCTTCATCTAGATTTATGCAGTAACGCAACAAAATACACAAACAACCATAGAAAAAAATATGCAGCAGAAATAACACTTCATTTCATTAATCAAAGAATTGAAACTTGTTTACATACAGAATGGAAATAAAGTAGCTAGAGTGTTGGTAGCTTATCTCTGAGAAGAGATGTGGCGGATACATGCCTCTAAAATCTATGTTACAATGAGGCTCAAAGGCCTATATATTATTGAGAAACAATGGAAACCCTACACATCCAAAAACCTAACCCTAGGAGGTGAAACGCCAAAATGTNTAATTTCCCGGGGTCGTAACTTTGGCATACTACCTCCATTTGAGGCGCATGATACATTGTTAGAAATATATATTCAAGGACTACATCCATTAACAATAAATGTTTAGACTATAATGGACTCATATTTTCCCGACTATTCGATGCCAAAAAAACGTCGTTTAGGGCCTCAAAACGACTCTAGAAGTTTAGGACCCAAAAACTGCCAAAAATAGTAAATTTTTCTACAATTAAAGAAACTGGAAAACTGAAAGAAACAATGGTGGGGGTCCAAGTGGAATAGGTGGGTGGCCACCAATATCCTTCGAGATCAATCCTGAACAAATCTATTTCTCAGAATCAGTTTGGGTTCCTTCATAACAGGAAGATCATAGAGCCTATTGGCATTGCATAGGAAGTAATGCACTCTATTGAGTGGAAAAGAAAAAAGTGATGATACTAAAGTTGGATTTGGTTAAGGCCTTTGATAGGGTGAACTAGATTTTTCTTAGGCTAGTATTAATTGATATTGGTATTCCACTGACTGATGTCAATTGGATTTTGGGCTGTGTAGAATCTTCTAATTTTGATGTCCTTGTAAATGGTATTCCATTTGTTAACCCAAAAAATCACCTGACTTGCTCCATATATCCTACACCACATGAAGACATCCATTTCATAACCCTTATTGACCCCCACACCTTATGTAACCTATGCTTCCCCCTCAAAAGCTCAAAAAACATAAAAAGGGCTTAAAAACCCATAAAAGGGCCAAAATAGCTCACAAAGGGGCTAAATCCTTCTAAAAGGGGATAAAACCCCCAAAAGAGCTAAGAAAGGGGCGAAAATGGATTAAAACCCTAACCAAGGGATAAAACCCCTAAAGCAAAGAAAAAAGCTATAAATAAAGGGGTGGGGGTCACTCTCAACACACTCATTCTCTTCCTACCGTTACTCTTCCCGGATGAGTGCCTTGAGAAACCATCATTATCAAGCCATTCATCCCTCTCACTCCATTTGAACCACTACCAAAATTCCTTTATGTTGAGCATTGCCCCAAACCACCCAACCTGGTAGAGAGGTAGCTTCCTAAGATAAGGCATGGTGGCCCCATTTGAAACAAAAACTAGAAGGCATATGATTTTATTTCTGTTGTTAGTTCTCATTTTATAGATTATTTTGATATATATGTTGTGACTTCTGAAGTTATGTTGCAGGTTCTCCATGGGTTCTCTCTAACAACTTGTTGCAGGTTTTCATTCATCCACTTCACTCTATCCTTAGTCCTATAGACGGAAGGCAGGTGTAACTACACGTAGCTATGGATTTTTCCCTACTATAGTTTGGAGACTCCGCCAGGTCGATCCCACAGGATCCCTGGAGTTTAGTAGTTTTTATAGATTTTAAACAGTTGATCAGTAGTTTTCTTTCATTTGATTTACTGTCATTTCTTTATAGTTTCTTTCATTTGGCCATAGTAGCAGTTATTGTCGGCTGTCCTTTAATAATCCCCAGATTTGCAAATCGTTCAACTATGGAAAATGGGCAAATTGAATTTCTAGAAAATTCACCTCTGTTTGGTCATGTTTTCCTCCCAAAATGTTGATCAATTCCCAAATTTGTCACCTACAGAGGGTAAATGGGCATGTTTTGGAAGTGGGTTTTCAACCGTTTGAGATAATTCGTCATGGGTTGATCACAATCATCCACGCAAAAACATGTCTTCTACAGGTGTGCGATCTGCTTTTAAATACTGTGTATTAACATTGTAAACTTTCTAACTTTCGGATTGCCTATTTGCTTCTGTTCAGGCTGTCTGTGTGGCTCAGCCACCTCTGTCCAACAGCTTGTCTTTTTTTGCAAGTAGTTTTTTAGTTCGGTTGTTTGTGTGGTTATCTATTTGCAAGTAAAAAATTTGTGCAATGCTTGGTTATATTTATGCATAGTTCTTTTATTTAAAATCTTAAAACGTTAGTGGAAATCAAACTTCTTGTCCAACCCTTACTCCTCTTCTCAGTCATCACCCTTCGGGGTATTCTAAGATAAGACAAATGGTTGAGTAAGCGTAGTAATAGGAACCTATTCTTGGCATTGATCCCAACCATTAAAACAAGTGACTTGGAAGCTAAAGCGAGTGGAGACCATGAGGGGTCTCATGGCATTCACATCCTACCTATTGAGAAACCTTTCACTTGAGGAGTGGCATGTGGATCTACGGGTGGGCTTGTTCTCACTTTGATGAGATCCCAACACTCTTTCTTAGCCAAAGAGGAACAAAAGAGCAGGGTAGAAGCGGTACGGATTTACATTCGCTTAGTTGAATAGTTACATGTTCAGTTATGTTTTAGCTTTACTGGTTTTTACACATTACAGGTTGTCCATTGTCCAATCTAAACAGAAAATCAAAGACAAATGCTAACCATATAAATTGCAGAAAATAATTTAAAACAATACTCACACACTTAAAATGCACACAACCACACCACTTAATCCAACCAAACTTTTTTCAAGATGCCGAGCGAACCTCTAAAATCAATCAATTTACTCTAAATAAATAAAAAAATCAGTTTGAGGACATAAGTTCCTGACTGCCTTAACCGTGGGAAGTGCTTGGGCTATGCCCTAAAACTCATTGTGAGGAGTACCACGGGAAACCCAAAGTACCTGGCCAATGAGAGGAATTGCCAAGCAAAATGGGCCAATGACCCCTTTCGATTGACTAGTAAAACCTGTGAGAAAAACTCCAAGCGTTGTCTTCTGGCAGTGTTTGTGGTCAAGCGACCACCTGCAAGCCACTAGGAAGCAATTAAACTAGGGTCCATATCTTCATTACCGGTTACTACCAGAAAGACACCATTGATCCATCACGTTCCTCCTCTCGTCTCAGGGGGGAATTCCCTTACTTTGGACCTTTAAACCAGCACCGTTGAGACCATACTCGAAAACCCTCTTCACCATCAGAAGGCCACATAGCCTCTGAATCTGACTCGCATTCATACCAATCTCAGCCACACTTGCATACTGCACCATCTAGCCCCATGGATGGCACAAACCTGGATCCTTTCCTTGGAGGAGTAAGCGGCAGTGGACCCACGGCCATGCCTCACCTCATCACCAACATCCTTGTTGGTGGTCCTAGTGCCATGGCGCATACAGTCATGAGTCAGCTTCCCATTAGTAGTGGACCCACACCAACCTCGATCCTTACTTCTGTACCGCCATTTACACCTAGTGGCAGTGGCCCTGCCATTCCCACGGTTCCCCCATTCACACCTGGGGGAAGTGGCCCATTTGGTACTACAATACCACCTCTCATACCTTGGGGAAGTGGCCCTTCCAACACCATCCTGAATTTCCCTGTTGCGGGAAGTCAGCTTCAGGTTCCCAAAATCATGCAAGGACACCCCCCCCCATACCAACCTTGGGAATAATATCCGATTCATGGCATGCCTCAACTTGCCTGATTTTGATAGATTAACCAATGACACAATCTGCCACCAACCCCACTGGCCTCCTATGCCAACTAAGCTCCCATCATACATCCCAAAGTTTGAAGGGAAGGCAGGGGAGTGCCCCCAAAACCATATCATGACATTTCATCTATGGTGCTCATCAAATAACATCATAGATGACTCAATTAGACTCAGGTTGTTCCATCGCACCCTTATAGGTGCTGCATCCAAGTGGTACATTGAGCTTCTGCAAGCCGCCTACCCAAGCTTCAAATATTAAGCCTTGATGTTCCTACAGTATTTCCAGCTCCATGTCCGCTATGATGAGGGCATGGAGATACTCCTATCTTGCCTCCAAAATACAACAACTCACATAACTGACCACATCCATGAATGGCAACGACGCCAGAGATTATGCAAGATTCAGCTGGAAGATAGGATATTCCTTTATTGGTTTCTAAAGACCTTGCTACCACCCATAGCTAAGGACATTGCCTCTCAGCATTCCCATTCTAAGGAATAAGCCATGTTGAAGGCACAACAATTTGATTTAATTTATGCTCAGTCAGGATACCTATACATCATTCTTCCTGACACTCCCCGTGCTAATACCTACCAACGCAACACACCGGGGGCATCCCATGCTGCGGATGGAATTATAGGTTCGGTTTCCCATCACCCACTGTACCATGTGGCACCTCTTATGATTCCACTGCATCCAAGTAATACCACTAGTGTTTCCCACCCAAACCAACCTCCCAACTACTCAAGGCTGATGTCTCATTCCGGAGCCACAACCTCCTATGCACAGCCCGCAGAGACTCCAACTTGGTCGTCACAACAATATTTGGGATAGATGGTTGGATTTGTAGCCCCCCCATATCTCTTGGTCTACTATGTTCCACTTGCGCAATCCATTTCATCCCTTGCCATAGCCCCACCAGCACCCTTGGGATAAGTTTTTTCCCAGCAAAATTGTCCCAACCAACCTGACCCCAACAACCAACAAGGGCAAGGAAGAAATAACCGAGCTAGGAACCGGGGCAAAATATAACCACAAGGAGGTGGCCAATAATCGAATCCTCCCAGCAACAATGGAACAAACCAGCTGGCTAAAAATCCCTAACACCCCAACCCACCGAGATGAAACGCCCCATCACGAACGAATCACCCATGTAAACTATGCGATGTCTATGGTCACTATACACATGAATGCCCCCTCATGGTCCACACCATGCAGGTTCTCTAGAATGAAGCTCAACACAGTACCAACACGGTAACTCAAGCCCAACGTAATCCAGCACCACTAGGCCCTCCACCCATGGTGCTCCAGAATCCATTACCACTCCAAGGATTAGTAGCAACCACACCTTTTCCCCAACCTACTCCTGTAGTTCCCCCTGTCCCCTCTCCTGTAGAGATAGGGATTCACCACCTACTAGCCATGATGACGGAAGAGGTCAGCTTATAGACCAGGCAAAATTAGTATGGATCCACTACTGAAACCAATGACCCATCAGTGGCATCCACGTCTAACACAACCAACATCCCTCTTCACTTACTCCCTTTCCCACGACCCCCCATGTGCCAGATTTCCAACAATACCACATCTAGAGCCCCAGTGAAATAAAACGTTGTTGATGACTTAGTACAATCTCCCATGACCATGTCCTCTCTCGAGGTACTTAAAACATGCCCAACACAATGAAAATCTTTACTAGTTTCCCTCGGTGGCATACAAGGGGGATTCACTTGTTGACCAATATCCTATCACATTAGTTCATATTGTGGGTTTTAAAATTATCAAAAATTGAACCAATATATTGCAGGTATTGGGGGGNTAAGGATATTCTATAATATCCCATGATCAAACGTGCTATGTGAGAGGTTAACTAAGTGAAGTCCCTGTGGTGCCATAGACCCCTCCGACTCCAAATTTATCACTTTCGATGTGGACAATGGAGAACCCCAGATTCCATCAACCATTTCCTTCCAAATTCTGGTATCCATTCGGAATTTGGTCGTACACTGGTGCATTTTTTATGAGGTGGAATCCACTTTTGTTATGTCAACCTTGGTCTAGAAGAAACTTGGGTCCCCTATCCTACAACCATCCAACACTACACTGCGTGCTTATGATGGCCACCCCACTAGAGCCCAAGGAATCCTTCCACATGTCCCCATCCCCTTAGTAGGTAAGACAGTCCTAATTGACATAGAAGTCATCAATGCTTAGTTGGATTATAACCTTCTCCTAGGAAGGAGTTACATGTATGCCATGAGAGTTGTGGAATCCATTGTTTTCTTCCTTATGATGTTCCCTCACGACAGGAATATCGTGACGGTGGACAAACTAACTTACCACGATCCGCAGGAGCCAATAGCACCAGCCAACGTTATCCCTACTGTTGATACCTCCTTTGATAGTGCGACCACCCCCTCTTTATTGGAAGTAGGCCCCGAGTTGTTTGCTGACACTTCCAATATTCCTTCCTTCCCCTTGGTACCACCTCCACCAGCAACAAGTGAGACAACGGATTTGTGCATGCTCTCATTAAGCACCAATGCACCCAAACCACAACCCCAACCGCAGCTTCAGCCCCACTCCCAGCCACAACCTCAAACACAGTCACCAAGGAATTACTGGGGCTCTCTCCCATTCCATACAATTCCCTTTATTTTCCCCCATCCGACATTTTGAGCAAGCCAGTGATGGCTACCTTGAAGTTACACAATATTACATTAGGGATCCCCGTGTGGTACCTCGAACCACCCGCTCAACCTCCGATGCCCGAAGTCATGTTGACACACCCCCCTCCAGGCCCACAAAATCCACCTCCCGCACCGACCCACCCAAAGAGGACTAGGGGTGAAAACGCCAAAGCAGCCATTGAACCTTGGCAAATCCCACCATGAACTGTGTGCGACGTATAGGGTAACACAACCCAAAACTATCTGGAGATCCCCTTCCTTCGTGCACACTTATATGCCATGGATACAACAGAAAACGCCCTGGTGGTTGACCTTTCGAGTATGCCAAAGGCCAATAACAAATTATTGAGGACAAACTAGACATGTGCCCTTTGTGGTTTGTATGGAGATTATTCACACCACTGCGAAGACCTACCTGAGTTTCAGATTGATCTCAGTAATCTTCAGAAACACTCCTTTGAATCTAAGATCACCGTTATTGAGGAAATCTACCATCCAACTCCTTCCTCAGGCACCATAACTATTTACATGATATCCAGCTCCAACGAGCCTTCCACTTTCGAAACCATAAATGATCTTGGAACCCTATCCAATCATTGTTTTAATAACAATGAAGAGATACTTGAGGCTTTAACTGCTCCTAAATACCCTTGGGACGATATGCACCACCACTCGTTCTTCATCCCCAAAGAGCCTGTGTCATTATTTGATTAGTTTTGAGTTGAGACCAAAGATTTCATCCACGGGAAAGTTGACTGGTTCAAAAAAACCATTCAGGAACTAGATGCCTTCGAAGAGGGGAACATGGCCAATATCTCTCCTACCATCAAGATCAACATCTCAACCAATCCTAATATTGTTGAAGAAATCATGCTGGGGGCATCCTACTCTTCTGAGGAAGTCACTTCCTACAAACCACTTTTTCAATAATTATGGGACATCTTCACATGGTTATACACCAAGATTCCAGGCTTGGATCCATCAATCATGGAGCACCACATCGACACATGGCCAGATGTGGTACTATGTCCATAAAAAGAAGATGCCCATACACCCTTCCAAAGTTCCTATGGTCAAAGCAGAAATAGAGAAACTGTGCACAGACGGTTTCATCTATCCCATCGCATACACCACTTGGGTTTCCAACCCTGTTCCTGTGAACAGAAAACAGGGCACCATCCGGGTTTGTATGGACTTCTGGGATTTGAATTTGGCTTGTCCCAAAGACAATTTCCCAACACTGTTCATTGACCATATCATTAATGCATGTGCCAGACATGAGGTCTTTTCCTTCATGGACGGTTTTTCCAGATATAACCAAATTCAGATCCGGAAGGAAGACTGGCAGAAGATCATGTTCACTAGCCCTTGGGGCACATTCGCATAATGCCCTTTGGTTTGAAAAATGTTGGAGCCACCTTCCAACGTGCCATGATGCATTACTTCCACAACCTCATCAACATCATGTTTGTTTATATGGACAACCTTATTGCTCAGTCACAGAAGCAAGCACAACACATAGACGACTTGTAACAAGCCTTCCTGCGATGTTGCAAGTACAAAATCTATTTGAACCCTTTCAAGTGTGTTTTTTGTGTCCCAATAGTCCATCTCCTAGGGTTCATCATGTCTCACAAAAGAATGATAGTTGGCCCTCCCAAATTCCAAACCACTTTTCCTCTAACATGACATCTTTAAGTGATGTGCAGTACATTTTTTTTTTTTGCATCGTTTTTACCACAAGTCAGTGACCCCCTCTAGTATTTGTTCCACGTCTAGTCACAGTCAGTCCATTGTAGAACTCCATTGCATCATTTTAATGTGATCAGGTATATATGATCCCTTCCCCTGCGCCACGGGTATCCCACTAGAGGGTGCGGTCCCAAATATGCACATGCACACAGTATGTTGCATGTATGATCTAGCTAACACCATGCTAGCATACCATCAAGTCCCTAAACCTGCCCTAGACATTGAGGCCTCTCTATATGTCCCTAGTTTTCCACGCTCACATATGGATCATCCTCTACCATAATAGGAATCTGCCACCATTGTGCGAAAAGCTCCTCGGTTGAGAAACAACCTTCAAGTTTTCCTCAATCTCTATTGATTTTTAGGTCCATTTCTTGGAGTCACGTCAATTTGCATACCACCATGTGAATCACACATTGTATGTTGAGCTAGCTCCATACCCATAAACCCCCATTTGGTTTAGTTTTTCTTGGTGCATCACTACACTAGGGCCAACACCATTAGCTGCTAGTCCGAGTCATTCAAAGTCTATTGGAGACACCCCTCACACCTCTGGGAGTCAACTTTTTGTCTAGTCTTTTGATTAGACCATCGTCTCATGTTTAAATACTTGATTTTTTGGACCATTTCCCAGAATTCATATCATTTTTCATGCATTTGGAATATAACTGCCTCCATATCTGTGCTTACATCATATGTAGTCTATTCCATCCACCACAACTTACACTGATTCTCGAGACCTATTACCAGAGGTCACCTCAATTTTCATGCCTCTGCTGCATTGGTTTGCATGCCTCTACCCCGATCCGTCCAGTTCATGTATTAGTATGTTCAAGAGCCACCTAATCCATCCATGTTGCACAGTTGGTCACCTTTGACCACCTTTCATGGTCCTTTCATGGGGCATCACTAGTGCCCCCAACTCGGTTGACTATAACGAAGTTTGTGTTAAGCTCTTTTCTGACTCCTAAAAGAATGAAAATATTGTCGAGCGTCTTTGCTTCCTTTCCCGCTCGTTAAAGAATAAGAAAGGGTTTCTACATCTTCTCGTTTATCTCCTTTTATAGACTATGTAGACTACCATATGAAAAGAACCACCTTGGCACATTGAAGCCAAGAACATTTCCCTCTGCATCCTTTTATGCTTTCTTGGCAATTGGGACCGAACATTACAAAAAATCTCTTCACGGGTTGTCTTTAAGCTGTTTTCCAGCCTTCTCATCAAGAAAATATTTTCGAGCAAACTTAGTTTCGTTCATGCTCGTAAAAGTATCTAAATGACTGTCCCATCAATACAAGTTTAACCTTTTCTGACCTAATTGGACTATCAACGGTAAAGAAGTATCCCACCCCCTTAAAGGATGGGATAGATCTCCTATGTACACTTTTAACCTTTTCGGGAATATGAGACTATTAATGAAAAAGAGACCCCACTAGAGTCTTCTTCTTGCTTTGAGACTCTCTAAAATTCAAAGCACCATCGAGCATTTACTTTGTTCGGCTTGCTAAAAATCAATAAGATCGTACCATAACTGTGTCTTTAGACACCACCCCACATGTTACAGTTCAACAGAATTCCCCCATTGGGTCGCCTTTGTTCAGAGTATCCTACGATGAGTCTCCCTTGGATCCCATGAATGCCAAAAGTGTATACCTCTGCCAAGTACTTCCCATCTATAGTTACATCCCTGGTATAATAGCTATGATCCTCCTCCCTTGAGCCTATGTCACTTGCTACCTGGTTAGCCCTATCTTCATACTCTGAACAAAAGAATTTGAGTCTTCCATACCCCTTTTGCCCCTATTCCCCCATTTAGTGTGTCAGTACCCAGATTTTCTCACACCTTTGATTATCCCCCTCGTGCTTCTAGCCAAGGAAACACCATTTCCTTGTCCAGTTGCAAGTATCCCTCTCTCGATGACAATAAATATATTCTAGAGGATAGACCCAGAGGTCCCTATATCTTGATTTCATTAACCTCATTGATGAGTTCGTTGGACCACTTGAGAGGAGTCTCGGGTGCCTCTCAGGATGGTTGTATCTCACGTGCTCGACTCCAACTACCTCATCGCACCGTTGAGATTCGTACAGGGTATTCCTCCATGTAGTATTTGGTTGAAGACCCCGGGTGTCACCTGACTCTAGGGAGTCTATGAAGGGACCTAGATAGGTTCATGTCCCTTGTGATTTCTGGGTTGCATTGGAGATAGTGTTCAGAAGCCCCAGAGCAGTGCTTCTATATAGATTCATAATTGATGCGGCATATTGTACCACAGGGACTCTAACTCCTCACCAGTGAGTCCTTACAATTATGTATATCCCCAGATTGTTAGTAATTGAGCAAAATATGAAGAAATTTGAACTTTAAAACTTTAATCCATAATAACAGCGCATATAAATCTCATCAATAATCCAAAGACATAAATCAAACCATAGAACATAGGCTATACCCTAGGAAAACCCTCTAATGATTTAGAGGATAAAAAACGCAACAAACGATCTTAGAGTATGATATATTAGTAGAAGAGAATGATTACAACACAATAGTAGATTGCTTTCACCGAGAGCACCAGAGAGTGGAGATTGAATGGAACAATGTATCTAACTTGCCAAGTGCATAACACTTTAATAACAAGTCAAATTAGGTTTTACAACAAAAATAGAATGGTTGCATGTAGCAACAATTTTTTAACACTTTGAACACTGATCCATCTTCAATCATGCGCCCCCATCACCTGGTTCCAAGTTGGCACTCCATAATTATCTCCCACAAGACGATATGTGCCTTCTAGTAAATAACTAACTCTAACTGAGTTGAACAGAATGGTACTACATGCAATTGAATGGAATTGAGTGTAATTGCATACAACTGAGTGTAACCGAATTGAACTGAATGTAACTGAACTAAACTGAATGTAACTGAACAAATCTGAATGTAACTGACTAGTAACTGAATGTAACTAGACTAAACTGAATGTAACTAAATAGTAACAAAATGTAACTGGACTGAATTGAATGTAACTGAACAGTAACTAAATGTAACCGAACAAAATTGGTGCTTCTCCATCAATGCTTATTTCCAACAATCACTTGCATAAGTTAAAGAGTTGATTCCTTAATTAACTAAACTTGTTTACCATAACTAATACTCAACTGATATCTAATCAATTCGAGTTTACTTGGTAGAAACATACGCAATTCGATTTCTCTCTCTTTCTCTGTGCTTATACTAAATATCTCTGCATGGTCCATATGTGTTTTCATTAAATAATAATCTTTATCATACCATATTCATAAGATCATTTCCAAACCTATGATCATATGTATTTCCCCAAGTCATATAGTCACATGCTAAATTAAATCACTCTAGGGGTAGCCAATCCCTAAAGGAGACTTGTAGCACTTATTGACCATGACTAGCCATACATCACATAATATATCTACTTTACATAGTAAAGTACACCACCTCACAACATGAGGATATTCGTAGGGCTACACAAGCCTACTGTCCACCTCAACCATATGAGGATATTCGTAGGGCTACACAAGCCTACTGTCCACCTCAACCATATGAGGATATTCATAGGGCTACATAAGCCTACTGTCTTGATATTACTCACAAGACTTTACAACATCACCACCTCAATCATATGAGGATATTCGCAAGACTACACAAGCCTATTGTCCACCTCAATTATATGAGGATATTTGTAGGGCTACACAAGCCTACTGCATCACCACCTCAATCATATGAGGATATTCATAGGACTACACAAGCCTGCTGTCCATCTCAATGATATGAGGATATTCGTAGGACTACACAAGCCTACTGTATCACCACCTCAATCATATGAGGATATTTGTAAGACTACACAAGCCTACTTTCCACCTAAACCATATGAGGATATTCATAGGAATACACAAGCCTACTATCTTGATATTACTCACAAGATTGGAGAATGACTCCCGATGCTATAATCTCAACAGTCCCTCTCAGCGAGGAAGACATTCTCTGCCATACCAAGCTTATCTCGGAAGTGTTTAAAGTTCATCACAAATAGAGGTTTGTCACAAATTTGCAATATTCTCATCAGTACCTATGTATTGGAAATCATGACCATGACTTCAATGAAGTTCATCTCCAATGTGTTTTATCATAAAACACATATAGGGTTTTCAAGAAAGCTTGACTATTAACACCTAATGACTGTAGGCTCTAGTCTTTCACCCTAGTAGGTTTCCTCCCAAGCTACACTACTCCTTAGTATGTAGTATTATCTACAAAACACGTTTTGATTTTGTAGTACTCTCATACATACATCTTTCTTCTGTAGTACTAGCTGCAATACACTTAGCTTTTGTAGTACTAGCCTCAAATTACATCACTTATCTCGGGATAAAACAATAGATGGATAGCACAATCAAATAATAGTTCCGCCATGTATCAAATACAATAAAGAGCCTATTCTAATGTACCTCAAAGGTACTCAAACATATGCTTAGTAGTAAGCATAAAATACAACAGGTCTGCTCAAAGACTAGCCAACTACTTACACAAAGTAGCATCATCTGGATCCAATACAGAACCATGTATTTTTTAAATCCATCACATACAACATTATACAACAAATGTGTAATAACATGCAGAAGGAAAGACTTATCTTTTCTTTCACTCTTCAACATTTGTTGACTTCTTGAATCTTCTGTTATCTAGAGAAGTTCTTTGTGAGCTTTCCATATTTTGTGATGTTCTTCAATTCATGATCACGTTCTCAATGATCCTTCTCTTTATATTTTCAGCACCCCAACTACCTCTTCGAGAGGTTTTAACTCTTCTCTAATACTCCATACTATAAATAGTCTCTTAGACTTTTGACCATGTCTCTTCTCATGTAGATTCTCTCCATAAGCTATCACAGCCCTCGGCAGGCTAAGTCATGTACGATGACTAACGGGTGGGGACTTTATCTTTTGTTTCCCATGAAGACACATCAATACTCCCTCTTCAACTAGAGGAGTTATTATGTACTATACCAAGCTTGTCCCGGAAAAAATCTTAGTAAGAATGCTGGCAATGCTGCTCATCTATGGATATGTACCATGTCTCAAATATAACTAACGAGAACCCTCAAAAGATTTACTACTTTTCAACATGCTCTATCTAGAGAAACACATGTGATATTCCTCGATCACTATATTAGTCAGATTTCGTATATCTTTAAAACTCTATTTCACTGATCAAGATATATATGAGTTCACATACACTTATACCAAGTAGGTACCACAACACATGCTTTGTACATGTCTATGTACAAACTACAAAGTACATAATAGATCTTGGGACCTGTGACTAGCCAAATACATCTTAATTGACTTGAGATCCTCCAAATATGTAATAAGAATAGTTTCATATTTACCTTCATTTGTGTGGCCATGGAT
Organism: Pseudotsuga menziesii; assembly: GCA_001517045.1. NCBI lineage: Eukaryota > Viridiplantae > Streptophyta > Pinopsida > Pinales > Pinaceae > Pseudotsuga > Pseudotsuga menziesii. Next base: position 138,770 of record LPNX010764884.1, read on the forward strand.
TTGTAGTCCATCATCCTGAAACTCTTCAAGCTCTTTTACTGCACATTTTCCTTAACTGAGGAAAATCTTTGTCTGGTGACTACCACACCACTAATCATAAGAATCATAACAATATTCTTGAATACAGTTCGTAGATTCCTTCTAAATATGAACATCATGCATATCTCTTTTTTTTTTACAGGAGGTACATCAACCAATTACAGTGATTCTTCATGAGCTAGTGAGACTAGCAACTCCCTCTCATCATGCAAAATGTGAAAATCATAATATGGGTTCTCCATCACAGAGACTTATGCTCATATATATATGAAGCTATTTATTTGACACATGAATCTAAATAAGATAGAATATGTTCAAGAGTATTCACATCTATCAAAATATAATTAAGCCATCTATTTTGTCTGCTTTCCAAAAGACATAGGAACCTCTCGAACTTTTCTCTTCTAGGCTCAGCCATCAGAATGACTCCACATTCATGTCATTCTTTACTTGTAGGTAATGGCATATTAATTTTCCCTACAAGGCAAATTATTTTCATTGTTAGAACTATTTCATACTCATGAATTTTATTCACATGAAATAATTTCAATATACTGATAAAAATTTACTTAGCTATGTACAGATATTGACCAACCGATTTATCATAACCCATTATAATATTATGTACTGATATGAAACCCTATATCAGTCCTATATCAGTCCAAAAATTCATTTTATGAAATAAATATATACTCCCATGTTCATATCTCGTGAGGTAAGCATGAATCCCCCTATCTAGCCAATCATGTAGTCTTATGTTCACAGCTCATGAAACAATCATGCTACCCTAAATCTCATGTCTTATGAATGATTTTTTCAACCTTGTATCATTTCTACATAAGTCTTATATCAATATTCAAAATTTGGACTCATGAGATTGATAACATTCCAATAAATATAGGAACAACAATGTATATGCTAAACACAATTCCAAATCACAAATACAGATTGTAATAAAACATAATCTAATTTTATCAAAGCATATGATAATTAAATAATCATGCATCCCAACATTCATATCTCATGAATTAGTCATGTATCCCAACATTCATATCTCATGAATCTATCGTGCATCTCTATATTTATGAAACAAGCATGCAACTCTATATTCATAATCATGCATCCTCTATATGATTGTAATGCAACAATTCAAAAGCATATAGATCTGAGTAGCATATAATAAAAATTTGGGTACTTATATTTTTACTATTTTGCATGCTCCCTCTTGATCTCTGCTTCCTTGTGAAGATTACTTTAGTCCCCCGGTCTTGGTCTCTTTGCAAATTTGAGTGTATGCAGGAGGTAACAAATTTATGCATGGAGAAATTGGATCCCATGCAACCCGAAGTGAATGTTATTCTTTCAAAGAAAATTTCTTCCAATGATCATCCTCTTCTTTGGATGATATCTCAACTCTATGAGACTCTAGTTATACACAAGATCCATTGAATAATGATAATATCCAACTTACAACTCTTCGAGTTGTTCCATCAATTGGTTCACTTTAAGAAAACAACCATAACACAAATTCTGATAATTTCATCTTCAAATACCTGATCGTATCTCCCACACAGCTATAGATTTTTGAAATATTCTCGTGAGTAAGCTAACATGGCAAATTTCGGAAGTGGGTTTTCAACCGTTTTGTCTGATTACTCACGGATTTATCAAAACGTCTCCACTAAATTTGTCTCCTGAAAAGGGACTGAAATGGTGCATGTTGACTTGGTATTTAATTCACCCTGCATAAAGAGTCATAACTCAATGAGATCAAGTAAAAATCTAGAACATTGTCCTCAAGAATGATTCACACTCTTCCCTTCAATTTGGAATTATATTCAAATTGGTCTTCTGGTTGGATGGAGATCGATGCTATGGCTCCAAGCTCTTTGCTCAATACTTCTCAAGATCACGTAAGCTTTAGTTGCTTGCACAAACTAAGCTCTTGCACGCCCTTGCTCTGAAACCATGTTAGTGATTGAGAAAAATATGAAGAAACTTGAACTTTAAAACTTTAATCCATAATAATAGTGCATATAAATCTCATCAATAATACAAAGACATAAATCAAAACCATAGAACATAGGATATACCCTGGGAAAACCCTCTACTGATTCAGAGGATAAAAAACCCAGCAAACGATCTTAGAGTATGATAGATTAGTAGTAGAGAATGATTACAACACAATAGCAGATTGCTTTCACCGAGAGCACCAGAGAGTGGAGATCAAATGGAACACCGTATCTAACTTTCCAAGTGCATGTCACTTTAATAACAAGTCAAATTAGGTTTTACAACAAAAATAGAATGGTTGCATGTAGCAACAACTTGTTAACACTTTGAACACTGATCCATATTCAATCATGCGTCCCCATCATCTGGTTCCAAGCTAGCACTCCATAATTATCTCCAACGAGAATATATGTGCCTTCGATTAATTAACTAACTTTAACTGAGTTGTTAACTGAGTTGAACAGACTAGTACTACATGCAACTGAATGGAACTGAGTGTAACTGAACTGAACTGAACTAAACAGAACTGAACTGAATGTAACTGAACATAGATAAATGTAACTGAATAGTAATTGAATGTAACTAAACTGAACTGATGTAACTTAACAGTAACGAAATGTAACTGAATTGAACTAAATGTAACTGAACAGTGACTGAATGTAATCAAACAGAACTAGTGCTTCTCCATTAGTTTTTATTTCCAACAATCACTTGCATAAGTTAATGAGTTGATTCCTTAATTAACTGAACTTGTTTACCATAACTAATACTCAATTGATATCTAATCAATTCGAGTTTACTTGGTGGAAACATATGCAATTCAAGTTCTCTCGCTTTCTCTGTGCTTATATTAAATATCTCTGCATGGTCCATATGTGTTTTCATTAAATAATCATCTTTATCATATCATACACATAAGATTGTTTCCAAACCTATGATCATATGTATTACCCCAATCATATAGTCACATGCTAAAGTAAATCACTCTATGCATAGCTAATCCCTAAAGGAGACCTGTAGCACATGTTGACCATGACTAGCCATACATCACATAGTATATCTACTTTATATAGTAAAGTACACCACCTCATAACATGAGGATGTTTAGAGGACTACAAAAGCCTACTGTCCACCTCAATCATATGAGGATATTTGTAGGGCTACACAAGCCTACTTTCCACCTCAACCATATGAGGATATTCATAGGGATACATAAGCCTCCTGTCCACCTCAACCATATGAGGATATTCGTAGGGCTACATAAGCCTACTGTCTTGATATTACTCACAAGACTTTACAACATCACCACCTCAATCATATGAGGATATTCGTAGGACTACACAAGTCTACTGTCCACTTCAATTATATGGGGATATTCGTATGGATACACAAGCCTAATGCATCACCACCTCAATCATATGAGGATATTCGTAGGACTACACAAGCCTAGTGTCCACCTCAATCATATGAGGATATTCGTAAATCTACACAAGCCTACTGTATCACCACCTCAACCATATGAGAATATTCATAGGACTACACAAGCCTACTTTCCACCTCAACCATATGAGGATATTCGTAGGACTACACAAGCCTATTGTCTTGATATTACTCACAATACTGGAGAATTACTCCTGATGCTGTAATCTCAACATAGATCCAGCAAACCATCAGTTATGAAGATATAGCAGTCCATGAGAATGACATGGATCTGATGTATCAGTTCTTCATATCAGTATTTTGTTTGTCCTCTTATTGAGGACACCATTACGTAACACCAGTTTTATATGATCGACTATTGCATTTAGGAGCCTAGATTGCATTATTCTTTTGACATTCTTACAAGCATGGGGATTCCTGCCTCGTCCATATACAAGTCACATATTCATTATATCTCACCCATTGATGAGAACCAACATTAATACAAAAACCAAAGCCACCATGTCTCGAACTAGGAAGCACCACCTCTCCTCAGAAAATCCTATGATGTTCGCTGGCCATACAATGAGCTCTTACCCTCACACATCAGAGGACAATCTGTTAACCCAAAAAATCACATGACTTGCTCCATATGGGCTACACCACATGAAGACATCCATTTCATAACCCTTATTGACCCCCACACCCTTATGTAACCTATGATTTCCCCTCAAAGGCCCAAAAATCATTAAAGGGGGATTAAAAACCCATAAAAGAGCCAAAATAGATCACAAAGGGTCTAAAGCCTTCAAAAAATGGCTAAAACCCCTAAAATGGGCCTAAAAACTCCAAAAGAGCTAATAAAGGGGCGAAAAGAGATTAAAACCTTGACTAAGGGCTAAAACCCATATATCAAAGAAAAAATATATAAATAAAGGGGTGGGGGTCACTCTCAACACACACATTCTCTTTCTACCTTTGCTATGCCCATATGAGTACCTTGAGAAACCATCATTCTCAAGCCATTCATCCCTCACTCCATTTTCTCCACTAGCGAAACTTCCTGTATGTTGAGAATTTCTCTATAACACCCAACGTGGTAGAGAGGTAGCTTCTTGAGCTAGGGCATGGTGGCCCCATTTGAAACCAAAGCTAGAATGCATATGATTTTATTTATGTTGTTAGTTATCATTTTATATATTATTTTGATATATATGTTGTGAATTTTGAAGTTGTGTTGCAGGTTCTCCATGGGTTCTCTCTAACAACTTGTTGCAGGTTTTCTTTCATCCACTTGACTCTATCCCTCCGTTTATAGGATGAAAGGTAGGTGCAACTGCATGTAGCTAGGTATTTTTCCCTACTACACCATCTTCTTTCTTCCCCATCTCTAGAGGCATCAGACAAGGATGTCCCCTATCCCCTCTTCTCTTTATTCTGATTATAGAAAGCTCGAGTCTTCTTATTTCAAATGTTGTTCAAAGAGGAACTATTTTAGGTGTCAAGATCTCCTCATCACTAAATCTCACACATCTTCTATTTGTAGATGATGTTATTTTGTTTGGTCTAGGCACCCTTGAGGAATGGAAACACTATAAAGAAGTATTATACATCTTCTACTCTACGACTGGCATGAAAATCAGTGATGAGAAATCCTCATTCATGTATAATGATATTGATGAGAAAATCAAAATAAATATCTGTGCCTTGCTAGCTTACAAAATGGAACCACTCTCGATGGGTTTCAAGTACCTGGGGTACTATATCAAACCACTAGATTATTATGTTAATGATTGGCACTGGCTCATTAAAAATTTTGAGAAAAGATTAAGCAACTGGACTTATAGGCTTCTATCAATTGGGGGCAAACTAGTACTAGTTAAATCAATCCTGTTAGGGTTGGCAGTCTACTATCTCACCTTGGCCCGGATACCCAGAACTATTCAGAACTTCATCAAAAGGTCTATTTTCAACTTCCTCTGGGGCAGCTCTAGTGGTAAACAAAGATATCATTTGGTGGACTGGCATATGCTCTCCAAACCTTACTCCTTTTGTGGATCAAAAATTAAAAATTTGGGCTGGTTTAGTCTGGCACTCAGACTAAAAAGTCTTTGGCTATACTGAATGGTGAGAGTTATTGGTCATTGATTTTCAAACATAAATACCTCAAGGATAGTTCTATTGTTGAGTGGGTGTGACTATAGGTATTTAACGTCTAAGGTACTTCTTTCATTTGGAATGGATTCATAAGATCACTATCATAGATAACTAGGTGCTTAGGATGGAAGTTTGGTAATGGTCAGAGCATTAGGATTGGTGTATATCCAAGTTTTGGCTTGTCTTCATATTTTGTGCTCTGTGAGGACCTACGGATCTACCTTGAATATTATGGCATCACTACACTTGTAGATGCACACATTTGAAATTTGGGTACATACACTCATCATGATTGGATTATTGTTGAACAACTAGAATTAGATGGTGAATGCAAGGAGGCCTGACCCTACATACATTGATGGGCTTTCACATGCTGGCATTCGTCTCACACATGGAACAAATTCTTTCGCTTAGATGTATAATAAGAAATATGGGAAGGTCACATCTTGACTATCCTATCAATTTATTGCTTCTTGTGCCCTCACCATGCCCACTAACAGGACTCTAGCCCATATCTAGAAATTCAATTTTCCATTAAATATCATTTGTTTTATTTGGCTCTGCTTAAACAATTCTATCAACACCTGGGAAAAGTTACATAGGAAGGGTTGGGTTGGCCCCAACTGTTGCAGTCTATGATTCTCTGATGCTGAATCTATCGATCATCTTTTCATTAATTGTAGGTTCACAAAGAAGATTATTATAGGTCTCAGATCTACTCTTGATCGTCCTATACTATGGAATGATCTTACCTTTATTTGAAATTGGATTAAATGGAATGGGACTGAGAAGGAATATTTGTATCTTCCTTTACTATTGTCTTGGAAGTTATGGATTGCTAGAAATAAGTCCATCTTTGAGAATTACTGTACTAGCCCGAATCACATTATTTACAATATTTTGGAGCAGTTGAAAGCACATCCATTGCCTATATACCAGAAAACTAGTAGAATATTATCAGCGCCAGTACCATCATATGACATTCCTGCTGGTTTTTTTGACAATGCAGCTGCCAATGGAATTGGTGGCATTGGTGTACACATTCTAATCATTGATGATCACAAATTTTGTATTAAAATGGGTTGTGGCATGAGTACCAATACTAGATTTGAATTACTAGCACTCTAGGTACTGTTGTCCTTCTTACACTCTATTGGGCTTCCATATATAAACATCAGGGGAGATTCATCCATCCTCATCAACTGGTTCAATGGGTGGGCTACACCATCTTCACTTGAACTTGATAGATGGTGCCATATTATCAGAGACCTCCAATCTTCCTTTATCCATCTCCATTCTGCTCATGTATACAGAGAATTTAATGTTGAGGAAAATAGCTTATCTAAGGAGGATCTTCTTTTAGCTTCAGGTAGTCTCTATCTCATGGAATTCATTGAGGGTGAATGCATTGGGATGGGTACATTTCAGCTCTTTTGATCCTCGCCCTTCTCTTACATAGAACTGTTTTGGACATGAGAATGGTAGCACACCTCTTGGTGTATGTATAGTGGCTTTTGCCACTGTTTTTTCTAAGCAGGACTACCTGGAAGAGCCTCTCTAGATCAGCTACCTTCCTTTGACTTTCCTCCTCTATGTTGAGGGTCTATGAGATGGTATCTTTGTCAATGACATATGTATTTTTCTTGATCCATTGTAGTGAGGTTACTCTTGTTTGGCCTATTTTTTCTTGGGTGATGAGACTGTGCTCTCCTCTATGGCTTGATTCCTATATTATGTTTATGCTCTCCTGTGCAGGAAATAGGTTACCTTTGATTCAATGAATAACACGGAACCACTATTTTTCTCGTGGAAAAAAAAATTTGAGAGTCAATTAATTAATTTATCTATATATAAAAAAATATAAGAAAACAAAACTCTAAATTCTCATCTAAATATTTGGGATTTTAAATATTTCTTCCTAAATTTAAGATTTTAAGTGACCCGTATGTGAGTGAAATTGATGTTTATATATAATTATAAAATAAAAACTTGGAATAATAGATCAATGATTATATTGATTTAAGTGTTATTCCCTTCATTTTGGGGAGGCATTAATTTCCAAAAATCGTAGATGCTTTGATATTCTTTATCATTATTATTCCTAGTTAACTACTTCTAGAATCTATTTTTTAGTGAGCATTGAAGGAGTATCATCAATGTCATATTTGTCTTTGTTGCCTAATAAATTCCATTTTATTAATTAACTAGCAATTTCCCCAAGGAGGTGCAATAATACGCCGATAAGGTAGTTGTTAGAGCGTAAAAGAAGACAAAAAATGTAACCTTAAAATGAGGTAGTGGAAGATTGCAATTAATACCAAAAAAAATGGAACACTTTAATTTATAAAAAAATCAAAGAATTAACATTTTTACAGAATAACAAAAAAGGCTTTCAAATAACATCACATTATACAATGAACATGCCATTGCATGGGAGAAATATATTTGATGAAGAAAAGACGTCAATGTGTTGTATGAAATAGCAAGAAAATAGGCTCTACTTCACTCTTGGTTGAACACACATCACATATAGGAAAAATTGTATTGCATACATAATTCTTACAACAGCCCTGGATGAGCATAAAAATTTAAAAGTGAAAACTCTTAAGAAACCGCAACCAACTGGTTTTTTCCTCTCAAACAAGACTAGGAATTTGGGAATATAAAAGAAACAAAGTGGACCAAGATCATGATCAAATGAAAGTAGAGGCATGCTTGTTGTATATTAGAAATGACCCGCTGGAGGTGACCAGACTGTGACAAACTAGAACAAAATTTAAAGCATACAAATAGTTCCACTATATGGATGATGTAAATTTTTTTTTTTTTAGCCTCCTTCTATAGCTTTGGCATTTTTGCAATCATGCTTAGATTACAAATGAGAGATTTGACACCCCCTGATTGTCTCACCAAGTTTTCCAATAGTTCCAACAGTTGATAGTGAGAGATATCATCCTCTGAAGATGAAACATTGGACAACTCCTCATATTCTTCCTGCAAATTTCATAATGTATAATCTTGTTAAACACATTTACTAATAAGGCTAACGTTCTTCCTGAAAATTGTACAATTTCTATTATCACTAAACACATACCTTAAGAAGATTCAGCTATAGAAAGCATACAAAATTCCAGAATATACACATTTCAACAATTGCACAAGATTCAAGTACAAGAAATTTGCAAAATATCTAAGTAATTATTATTCATTCGTAAGCAAGGTATTCCAATAGAGATATTAATTTAATCTCTAATGAAACGTCTCCAAAATGTACAGCAGTAAATCTTATAAAAGTTCACCTATTCTATCTTTTATTTGACTAATCTGAATTAAACTTTGACATATCAGATACTTCCATTTTCTAGCTATGTGACTTGCCCTGTTGCCAATTTCGCATAGAAAACTGAATTCGGCCAAGAGCAAGTAGGATACCATGGGCCTGTCTTTGCAACCATATCTCCTCAAGATGACTTGTATTCTATTTACAAATACTATAATTATATCAACCTTTTTTATAATTTATAAAGTGAAGTACCTTGTGAAATGACATAACTATTATTATATATTTTCTTTTTGGTATGCACTTTTCACAGCAAACCCAACCCAATTACTATACAAATTATATGCACTGTATAAATATTTTGGCTATCACTTTCCGAATACTCATCACCCATGTGAATCTGCACTCGGAATCTTATCTGTAATGTAGTCAAATCTATGATCTAATCAATCTAGTCACCTTGCACTTGAAAGTCAATTTAGAGATTATGAAATATTTTATGTTAATTATATCAGACAAACTAACTTTATCACACAATTATTAATCATTTTCCACAAGTCATCTCACAAAACTAATTGACACTACCACACGAAGCAATCTACATTTAGAATAATGTGTAATGTGGAGTACATTAGTTTCTTCTTAACCAATTGACAACACAGCCAACACTTTGCATTTAAAATAATGTACAATGGTTTGCATATGTTTATCATGATTTAAATTAATGATATATCCTAACATTACAATATAATTTTTCCAACCAATCCAATACAATATTATGATGTAAGGTATTATCCAAATAGTGTAAGGTAATCAATGTAGTCATCATGAAGTATACAGTACTCAAACATTAAAAAGAAATCAACACTATCATCAATAAAATATGACTTGGGAGGAATATAGTATGATGGACCTATTCAATAACATCAGCAAAAACATTCCATAGGCACTGATATAAATATTGCAGCCAATTGTTCTCCAGCTAAGTAAGAAGATGTTGGGTAGAATATAATACAAATACAAACACAGGGTCACTTATCTTTATTGCATGGTCTTTATAGGAAAGTAGCCATATAACATTCTCATGGTCTTCATTAGTTATCATTTGTTCCTGAAAAGCATATTTATATTTATATTGTATATTCTAACCTGAAGAAAGAGAAGAAGTTTCTGCTATGTATATGCAAACTATAGCTGAACCAACAAATTCAATTTCCAACAATAATTCTCAACAATTTGATTTGCTTCAACCTACAATTAAAATCCATCCCCTGCCAGTGCAACTAATGACCTTTCCATCAAAACTAAGAATGACTTGCAAGAAAACTGTGAGAATGTGGATGCCTAATAAGCATTGAGTTAAGTTTGTTCCCTGAGATTCGCTACAAACATCAACTTCAACTGTAAAAATATTGAAATCTTTGAGTCTCTCACCATTTATAAGCAACAGAGTTCCCTACAGAATTTGTTTGTTGCTGAGTGCCAAACTTGGAGGTGTTGATATGAGTTATGTCAATGTATAAGTAAAGCTATTGAATGGAATGTGGGTGTGAGTCCTCATCTCAGTACAACTTATGGCAAAGCAAGGATGGTACATGGGCAGTAATAATTGGTTAATCTGTTGTGGATGATTGGGTTTTTTTCTAGAAAATGCAATATATCTTTCATTAATGGTCTCTATTGTGGGGAAGAAGAAGCACAATTCAATGCAATCCCCATAGATATTGATATTTATTCCTTTCCTTCAACCTATGGTCAAAGAGTAGGATCTATGATGCCCAAAAGACGATGCTTGTCATCGACAAATTTTTGACCCGATGCTGCAAAATCCTTATATGAAGGTGGTTTCCTAGTAAGAATCTCCAGAGAAATAACCCCAAAGCAATAAACATCCCACTTTTGGTTGGGTTTAAGAGTTTTCAATGCCTCTGAGGCCTGGTAAGGAGATACAAATTTCTTGGATGTCCTTGGAATTCGAAGAAAATCAAGTGTTGTCTGCAGGATATCACGGGAACCAGTAGAACTCTTGCTCCCTGAAAATATACCATCAAGGTTCCTTAGATGGATGGCGGAGCTACTATACTTGACATTGCTAGTGTCCAGTAGTTTGTCTAATACAAAATATGATATGCATGGCTTCATGTCGAACCCTAGAAGGATATTGCTTGGGTTGATATTTCCATGAGCATACTTACTTTCGTGTAAATAATCCAGGCCTCTAGCTACTCCCTTTGCAATTTTGATCCTGGTAGCCCATGGTAGATAAAAGGGATATTTTGATGACCTTCCTGGAAGATTGGAGATATAGTGTCATACAATATCCATGTGAGAGGATATGAAAAGGATAGGCCACTAAAAACATTAGAAGTTGAACAATATGATCGATATCAACATAATACAAGAGGAGAACAACAATTGAAACCCCTAAGTAATGATGGACCCCCTTTTGCAATGATACAGAGAATTGTATTTGGTTACACAGAATGTAGAAATTGAAAAGAAATCAATATCCTTTGCTAACAAAGGAAATAATTATACTCAACCCAGGGAACTCGATGGATGAAATATCAATAGCCAATAATAACAAACTACAGAGAACCCAGTGAACTAACTGACATATATCCAATTTAAATGAACTGCAGAGAAGCCAGTGAACAAGAAGATAAATACCCTTCCTAAAGATAAAAGAGATCAAATAAACTACAACATAATCTGGAAGCAAAAAGAAAGGATTGATATATATTTTAAGGAAGAGAAAACCAGGATAGAATCTAGAATTTGAAAGAGAATGACTAATATTGTTTTCTTTAATAAATTCTTTTATGAAGCAGCAAAAATAAAGAATCCTAAAATATCTGACTGATTGTAGAGAAGTGTTTATTCTTATTCCTAAATTTCTCTTTTTTACTCTGAAAGATGTCTTTTTCTTGAAGTTAGAGCCAAACTGTGTATGCTAGCTCTCCTTTGGTGCCAAAACATGTACTACTGTAGTTACCAAAGTTTCAAAACTGTTGAGAAATACAGAGTTTCCTTCCATTAAATTAGTAAACTAAATTAGCAGATCGTTGGTTAGGTCTATAAAAATGCAAGATTTGACATGACTATTTCTAATAGTAAAATAATTGTGCCTATTCTTTTTAGATGCACTAACTGCAAATTACCTATTAAGATATTGGAAAATAGTTAAGTTGTTTACTGATTCAATACCTAGGCATGTCATAAAAATAAATAAAATGATGCATTGGAATTATTTAGATAGTAATTGTCTGCAACCCATCTACAAATTAAAACTCACTGGCTTTTATACCTAGAAATCTGCAACCTTACATTCATATGAGGCAGTCTTGCTCAATAAATGAGAATCAAACCAGCCAATGCTAGAACAAGTCTAATAAATCTCGGAAATATATTTGCCAAGGAGTCCTCAAATTGAGTATTTGAACTGAAAATTTTCCTTAGGAAATGACAACTGAATTCATCCTACCAGTACAATGATTTTTAATATGCAAGTGTATCTGAGTAGAACCCTAACTAGAAACAACTAAAGAAACAGAGTAATAGTGAAACTTATAAAGCAAATGAAGATGACAAACTGGATTTTTTGTCAAGCGAGACCTACAAAGAAGCAAGAAATATACTCTCTTTATTTTAAAAATATGATAATCCACCTAAACAATATGTTGTAACAAAGCTAATATCATCTATAGGAAATACCATCTTAAGTTGAGTCTAATAAAGAGAACAAAGCATTGCATCATGTAAGTCAACCTCTATCCGTTGAAAAGTGGAAATACTAAATATAATTTGTCTTTGTATATTTTTGTGAAAAGTTTGTGCGCATTGTCCTGGTATGTGAAAACTCAAAAGCTTTCTCTATCGTAGGCACATGCAAACTTACTATATGTGAAATTACTAAAAAATCACATATAGATAAGACTTTATCCCTAAAATATGATTGTCTAGTTAGTCACCAAAGTTTTTACACATCACCAAAAAAAAAGTAAAAATAAAAAAAATGCAATACATGCCTTGCTAAACAGAGGAAAAAAGATCAAATCATACACCATACACGTTGTTGCATAAAAAAACAGAAATTTTGTTTCATGATAATTTCACAAATGACTTACAGAAATAGAAATATTTACCATTGGGAAGCTGTGGGTAACTACTTAAAATCCTCATAAACGAAATAAGAAAACTGCTCAAATTTTGCAAAGGGGAAAAGAATAGTTGATAAGAAAAAGTGTATAACACCGAGAAGAAGAATAGTAAACTGAGCATGCAAGGAGATTGCAAACATACCATTGACAACAACAACAAAAATGTTGATTGTGTCTCTGTCTTCACCAAATGAAATTTCCAATTACGAAGGAAATTGTACACAACATAAAAAGACTCAGGGAAAAAACTAAAGGCATGGTATGTTTTTTAGAAACTCTAGAGGGCACCATAGGAGCTATAAAACAAATACCAATGTACACTTATTCTATCATGTTACTCTACTTACAAAAAGAAATTTAGCATGGCATGATTTAATCTAAAAGGAATTTATGCACATTTAGAAAAAATGTTTATCCAAATCATCATCAATTAGATGAAGATCCAGATCTACTCAACATACCTCTTTTCCCCATTCTGACTTGTCTTCATATTCACAGGTGATAACATGAATAACTTCTTTCAATAAAGAAGTAGGATTGGCAGATTGTGGTAGATCACCATTTTCCATGAGAGTAGATTGAATAAAAACTAGTGGTTGAGCAAATATTTTCTCTAAGCTCTTTTGGGACATGAACAATGATTTCTCATCGTCAAATCCTTCCAAATCCAATTTCAAAGAAGGATGAGGGTGAGAAATATTTAAGGTTAAATCAATTGTCAAAGAATACAAGTCACTTTTTTTGGAATGGGATTTCTCACCTTCAACAACCTCTTCTATGCATTCAAAACTAAATATGGGTATGGTGTATTAAGTTTTCTTGGTTCTCTTTTATCATCAACATACCCTTTGTTTTCCCTTTTTCTCTTCTTTCTAGATCCCCAACATCATCTCAGAAAACATGCTAGTTCAAGATCCTTCTCACTGAAGATAGGGTCATAACCATAGAGTGCTTGTCTATTAAAACAACACCCTGTACCCACATAGACAGGCCCTTGGATTCCATCGACCTCTCAAGGTGATCTGTAAAGACTTCAGAATTAATATTCGAGGCTAAAAATATAAGGAAATTGCATAATTGCATACAAGAGTGCATATTGGGGGTTGATCAGTGCGTACATCAAAGAACATAGTGTTGTGATTATCATATCGATGATTTCTATCATACCATTAAATCTTTGAGGGAACTGTACATAGCAAGTTTTCTTCCCAAGAGCATGATCCATTAGAAAACACATTGCCTCATGAAGAGCTTTGATGTTGTTTATATAATGACCACAGTCAAGATTCAAGAGAAACAGGCCATTTGTGAGGATAGAAGAAACTCGGACATAATTAGAGAAATGGGATAGCAATCATCAGCATAATGAATCATGAAATTTATAGTAGGAAATTAGCAAAAAATGAAAAAATGTATATTTAGCACGGAATATACCAACGCATTCATCGCATCAGCTTTCTTGTGGTGTTGGAAACCATGCCTCTTTTCACAGGATACATAAACTAACCATAGTAATTCATTGGCATCATTGTTAACTCCCCCATTGTGACCTAAGAAAACTGAAGTGGAAAGTAAAAAGTTCAGTAAAACTAATTTACTCTATTTGAAACATATGTAGATGCATGTTAACAAATGGAAAAAATATTTATGATTGATACTACATATACACTACAAAGGAAAGGTAAGACTACAGGATTACAGACAAGCATGTGATACCTGGACCATCCCAGGATGGGTTCAAGTGTTGTTGCATGGCCATGGAGTCCCATCTTGCATGGTCCATCCCTCCTCGGGCATTTTTTGTGCTTTGGCCACAAGAGCATTAATTTGGATCTTGTACTCTTCATAGTCCCTCTAAAATTGGGAAAAACATGGAAGATGTCAAGGGAAAGAAAAATCAATAGACCAACGGAAGTAGCATTTGCAATTTGGAGACTTTAATGTGCACTTGCCTTCATTTCTCTCCATTCTTTATGCTTCAAATAATCAGTGGTTGGTGAAGATGAGAGAAAATCCTTATTTTTTAAGAAATGTTAGGATCCCACAAGTAAAATAAATGACATATCTGTTTCAAGAGTGAATCTGACAAGATTGAAATTTGCCTTGCATCGGTTTAATGACAAAATACAAAATAGACTTAACTCAAATTGTTTCTGGCACATTCAAACCGCACCTATGCAAAAGTACATTTCTAATTTATATTATTCAATGCTCAAGCCATAGGGTATGACTCACCACATGGTTCTAAGAATGCACTAACAAAAATTTGCCCCAAATTTGTGTCATTTTGCATGTCTTTTGAAATCTTTAACCATGTGTGGAATGAATGTTCACTGAATAACAAGGAGACCCATAGGACTAAAAATCCCAAGAAGGATCCCTAATAAGAATGAAACGCTCCAATGGCTAAAACATGACATGAAATATTTAATGTTAATTGAAGTCCAATTTTCATATGGTAATAGTACATTGCTTCTCCTTGAGTTTAGTCTGTCATCCATTGTCCATAAGCTAATTATAATGAATTTCTAATGGTTCTACAAACTACATAACCAAGACCCTAATAACAAGGGTGTGTAGATTTTTTAATCTTGGCCAATAATGAATCATGCCACCAGTTTGAGTCGAAAAGCAACCAAGTAGTTTTATGTTCTTAATTGGAAGCCCTTCCGATTTTTTATTAGGAAAACAGGCTCCAAAAGGTTCCATAAATTCATAATGTGTTTTAGTAATGGAGCATGATTCCATTATACTTGATTCTCATCAAAAATACTTTCCATCCTTTGCAAAACTCAGTGTGTAATCCAATCATTCTCACACAACCTATCACTGGGCAGGTAACATTAGCTTGCAGCATTGCCTCTAATTCATTTATCTTTACATAACTTAATGCGTGATCTCCTCTATTTAGAATTTATTTAAGTAATCAACTAAAAAGAAAAAATCCTAAAACAAAATTATTACTTTAGTTTCAAACTTTATTCATTAATATAGAAATTGAAGGATTTGCAGCACTAAGCAATCAAGATTTCTAGTTCAGAAATTAAGGTCACTACTTCAGAGGATTATATGGCCTTAGGGCCTGCAAAAATCAGCCAACATATATTCAGGCTTGTAAAATCTATATTTGTAGGGGTGGAGGTTTCGCTCCTATCCCACAATTGTGAACTTCAAAGCCTTATATTTTCCATTCAGGTGGCTAGGAAAAGGTCATGCGATAATTTTGTTGAATTTATTAAATCTAAGATAGGAGATAACTAATAACTATGATTTTTTTTTGTAAGTAAGCACGCAAGGACTTTCAAACCGATGAACTTAGAGAAGGAATTCCTTAAAACACCCATTCACTATCCATTTTATGCCCCATGGGCTAAGTTATAACTATGATTTAAACAAATACCCTAAAATCAAATATGTAGTAGATCAATTTTTGGAGCCTGATCTCAAAACTAACAATATATGTCCTAGTTATCTCTTCACAAACATGCTAGAAAGTTCCCAAGGTGGTGATGAATTTCAAACACTTTTGCCAATTACTGGAATTCTGAAGGGGGGTCACGTTTACATGTCTTAGATTCTACCAACCATCTCTCTAGCCTAGTATTATTAATCCATAGAAGGTTTAGGCCAGGGACAACAATCGTAGGCAGGCTAAGCAGTCAGGGGATGAAGATAGAGATACATAGCTTCCGTGATTAGCCATAGTGCATAGCCACTAATTACATGATCCCTTGCATCCCTCTAGTCATATAAAAAGGTGATGAAGTCCTTATCACATAGGAACCTCACATTGGCTGGCCCTAGAAACATAATTCTGATGAGATGCTACCTTTCACTGCCTGGTGGCTTCTGGTAGTTTAAGTATTAAATTTTTATTGCCCGAGTTATTTAATCTTAGTGAGTATTTACTATTGCAATTTCCCTACATATCCTTTAATTTTTGGATGTTATAATGTGTATTGTGAAAATTGTTGTGGACAGATTACTTGATAAAAACATTTACTAATAATATAGATTAGTGGGAGTGTTTAACATAGCCCCATTTTTTTCTTGTGGTAATCAGCTATTTGTCCTGAATCCTAAGCTAGAACATAAGCTCATCTCAACTCGAAAAGAACGGTCACCAAATTAAACCAGTACAAGACTGAGTGAGCAAATAAGGCACAAGACCTTAGTTTATTTGGAAGGGGTTAACCTGTGCAGTATCCAAGCTAGTGAGTAAATCGTTTCATGAGCAAATAAATCCCAGGACATAATTTTAGAAGGTTTGATATTTTAGTTGGAAGGGTTGACTGGGACCTTAGTTGATTGACCTTTCAAAACCATATAAATCTAGCTCAGGACATTGACTAAGAAGGATTGGCCTTTCAATAGCAATGCTTCACATTAGATTGGCCGACCAAGACCTTGTTAGTTGGCTCGTTAGTTTGATGTATCATGTAGG
This sequence comes from Pseudotsuga menziesii, assembly GCA_001517045.1. Lineage (NCBI taxonomy): Eukaryota > Viridiplantae > Streptophyta > Pinopsida > Pinales > Pinaceae > Pseudotsuga > Pseudotsuga menziesii. The sequence goes on from LPNX010764884.1 coordinate 156,282, forward strand.
AGCAACCATTCGATTTCTAATTAAGGGTTGATCAATATCTTCCTGGGTTGGTTGCACTTTTTTTGGCACCAATTAAACCAAGGTTCCCCCTTACAATGTGTCACGCAACGTATGTAACCCTAATAACCTAGAATTGGAAAACAAATTGAAGTTGGGGTAGAGTTGATGTTTGAAGAAAAGAGAGAAGCCAATGTTTTAACTAAATATTTAAGTAAAAAAACTAAAAATATAAAACAACCACCAGCATAATTTATTTTAACCCCAGTTTTTGTAAGGAATAATAGTTTGCACCATTTTTTTCTAATCCTTCTATGTATTAAAAATATCCAATTTTAAGATAAATGTATGCTATTTAATATACTTTTCATATTAGTGAATTTTGTAAACAGAATTCACACCTAGATCCTTGATCCAGGTTATGATTTTGATCAACATTCAATGAATCCAGGTTATGGTTTTAATCAAAATTCGATGAAAAAACACATGGTGTGGCATACTTTTCATGCTCAGGAACCCAATTCTTCTCTGGTGAGCGAGGCCAGACTTGCGGCAAAGCAACATCCTTATGTGCCACGTGGAATTTATGGTAGTAGCTAGAAGAACACACCACCTGCATTGCATTTCTATGAAGATCAAGGAATTTAGATGCAGTATTCCTCCCAACAAAGTCACAGCAAACATATTCCCCTCGGTGACCTATTCCAAAATTCAAAAGACTCACTAATACTTTTAACATATAGTGCCACAAAGCCAGCTATGGAGGCCTTAGAATGCACACAGGGATCATTCTTGGGAGAATTGATGGAGAATGGAAAGAAAAAGAAATGGGCCTCCGCTACATTCGTTGTGAGAAATGGACTTGGGAGGAGATTTATTTTGAACATGTGGTCACTAAAATGATTGCCAAGTTTTGGGTTATTTGAGTTTGGGTGGGGAAGAAAAATCCCCACAAAGGACAGGCAAACACATACTGTGCAATAAAATCTACTGCGCCACCTCAAGGATAGGAAACTTACATACTGCGCAATAAATGGAAAACTGAGAAAAAAAGCAGACTCCATCCTCTCATCATCTGACCAACTTAAGAGTCACTTTACGACTCTCTTCTCTTTGCGATGAGTATAAATCACTCAATTATAGTACAAATGAAGGGGATAAAATTGTGAAACCTCGCAGCTTAAGTTTAGAATGCTTTGAAACACGATGGGTTTATTTCAGAACGTGTGGCAGATGGCTATTTGCCTGATGGCCAAATGTTTTCCTGAAGCCATTTTTCATGCTAGATGTACCTCTATAGAGCCTATCCTTTTTTATACTGGATGTAAGATTCTAGAGAGACAACCCTTTTTCATGTTGGGTGTACCGCTATAGAGCCAGTCCTTTTTCATAGTGGATGTAGGCCACTACAGATCCAACCATTTTTCATGTTGGGTGTACCTCTATAGAGCCAATCCTTTTCATACTTGATGTAGGCCACTACAGAGCCAACCTTTTTTCATGCTGGATGTTGTTCTACAGAGCCAGTCCCTTTTCATACTAGATGTATTTATTGGGACATTTATCCTCATGCTCTTGAACAGGATAGGGCATGCATAGAAGTTGTGTGGATTGTAGATAGGTATCATAAGATTCTACATGTGAAAAATAGATAAATATGGTAAGATTATTATTTCACATTCCAGAAGGTTTTCTCATTTATAAACATTGTGATGTTAACAATTTATATGCTTGGTGATTTCTTCTCTCTTTACACACACATACATATTACATACACATGAAAATGGATATCCCATGGTTTGAGAAGGGAACATTGCAGGATCTGTGGTAGAATGGGATGATTTACCCTATTGAATGATTGACTTAAATGAGATAGAATTTATCCTATTGAAGAATTGACTTAAATGAGATAGAATTTATCCTATTAAATAATTGACTCGGAATGAGATAGAAGTGAGCACTTTTTGCTCCATTATTTAGGTTGAAAACCAAAGAATTCCTCAAAAGGAGCACACTAATCATGCTTTGCTTGTGATCAGGGAACAGTTGAATATATATATACTTCATGTGATAAGTGACTCTTGGAGAAGAGAGAAAAATCATTGTTGTATGTATATGCACCAATATGTGGTATATGTGCTCAGATAGGGGGCATGTTGTAGATGGCTCTGGTGCATAAATGGCTCTCACCAGTTAGACATGCCATGCAATCAAAATACAAAACAGCTATGAGATTTGCCACCTCAACTACAACTGAAAACCAAGTCACAAAATAACCTATTTTAATCTCCTAATAAAGTTTAGACAAAAGCTGATTTGTAGGGACAACAAATGAAAACCACTTGTGAAGTTTCCATTCAAACAGGAGCTGCCATGCCAGGGAAAGCATAAAGAGAAGTTGAATACTAAAAAATATTAAGCACATCAATTTTTAGGGCCGCAAGAAGCATCTCCAGACAAACTTAGTTCAAACATAAAAAATCAAAACAAAGACAGGGAAGCAAATGGGGGTGTTGAAGCATCTAGACAATCGAGTGGTGCTACTAAACAAGGGAAACCCAAATCTGTCAAAGAAAAAAATCGATTTCCCTTTTAAATCCATGCCAATAGATGTTTATGTGTAGAAGGAAAATTCCAAAATCCTCAATGTTTAACAACAAAACTCTTATCGATACTCAATCCAATGTACCATAATCATGAATGGCTATAACCTCTCAATTCCTTTTAATGAGAACTCCCTTTAGATGGTCATAGACAGTTTCATGATCAAGACTGTCCAACTTGCACCCTTTTTCACTAAAGCTTAAAATTTAGAACGATATAATTATTCATTGAACAAAGTTACCAACTTTTCATATTGCACTCGGAGGTATGCTACTATCATTGATGCATCTGGACCTAATGTAAGATTTTCAACACAAGGCATAAATTCTATAAAGAAAAACCAAAGTCAAGAATTCCTATAACTTAAATGCCTTTCATTGAGAACACTCTTTAGATGTCATCAGCACTGGCCTGATCAACACTGTCCATCTTGAAGCATTTTTCACAAAATCTTGAAAGTTAGAACAATATAATTATCCATTGAACAGAGTCATCAACTTTATGGATTGCACTTTGAGGTCTATTCGTGCGATTGATGCATCTGGCCCTAATGTGAATTTAATGGGAGTTTGTCACCACAAGCCATAAATTATATGGAGAAAGAGAAAAGTGAGGAAGCTTCATAAAGAAAACAAATATTGAGCGTATCTCTCCACATGATATATGGAAGACAGATGAAACCAACATAAATCTGCCAGTTTATAATACCAATCAAGTGGCATCCCAGATCCAACATCATCCTGGAAAAGAAAATGAGTGAAGCAATACTTTGATGAAGCGTGAGAGACTTGATCCTATTAAACGAGAACATTTACCCACAAAGGTGGACGTCTCTAAGTATGTAGCAAAGCATTTCCTATAGACATGGTAACTTAATGAAAGATATTTTTTCACAACTGAAAAAACTATACTATATCAAATTTGAAGTATATGTGAAGCTTGATGAAAACATATACATAGTTTCTCAAGAGTACAACCACAAAAATAGTACTACAATGAGAAACAACTACAGCCGAAGGTCCAACATGGGCAGTGGATCGAAATAGAAAACACTTTTAATAAACATACTGGAAATTCTTGGGTGATTGTGATTATGTTTATTTTTAAGCGAGTACTTCAAGAAACATGCCCAATTGGCTGCATCTTGAAGGAGGTAGGAACGATGTTAGGGGTAGGGGCATCTACTCTGCCAAAACCACCCAGAACTTGCACCTGGCCTTAATTGGACATAGTCCTACCGTATTATTTAGGAAAACCAGATCAAGAATAACTAGTCCACCAAAATCACCCAGAACATGCATCCATACCTCATCCCTTAGAGGCTCATACCATAATGTTTGGGCAAACTAGAGCAAGAATCTAACTATAGTGGAAGAATTAATATTGTGTCTTCGAGCTCACCAGTTAACAGACATGAGTTGGCAGTTTTATAACCTTTTTTTCCTTGTATGATCTAAAATTTACTACTTTTTTTCAAAGAAATCCTATTTTCCCAAATGATAGCTACTATGCTCTCAAATGATTAAGGACAAAGTCCTATAAAAATATGCATAACCAGATAGAGGAAGATACAGGAAGATGAAAGAACAATGGTAGCAATAAAAACTTAAAGATTTAGAAATCAGAACAAATTCCTAAATATGATAATGTGGGACATTGAATTTTTTTAATTTGAGAGACAAAAAACAATAATTCAACAAACGACAAGCACTGAAACTAAAACCACTTAAACAAATTATGGATACCTGATAAATGGCTTTGCGAGGGGAAACTCTGAGAATATTGACGCCATTTCCCCGGAACAATCCCTACTAACCCTCGTTATGCATGATATATAAATATCTCAGTCATTGATTTCCCATTGTTGCCTACCATCAAATGGGTTCTTATTGTTTCAAGCAGCACCACTGTCATTCTTGAAACAACCCCCGTTGGTTCATACACTGCTTAAACTCCTGTATTTTCTACCTTTGCGGTAACCTTCCCTATTTTTGGTGGTTCTTTCTGTTGATGTAATTGTAACTTCAGAATGTATTCACTTGTATTTCTTATGTATTGTACCCCAATGTTTATTCTGGGAAGTGTCTATAATGTATTTGAGTCATGTAATGCCCCAACATTCCTATCGGGAGTTTCTATAATGTAAACAAGTCATGTCAAGTCATTGTGGGTAACCCTACTATTTTTCAAGGGTTAAAGTCCCCATGGTTGTGGGGCCCTAGGGTTATTAGAATATCCTAGAGAAGTCGCCCCTAGGTGATTCATTGTAAGCTGGGGCAATATTCCCCACCGTTGTGTTAAGGATAACCCTCCTTGTTGGTCGAAGGAGGCAAAGTCCCCACAAGTTGTGGGGCACTAGGCCTATTAGACACTCCTAGAGATGTCGACTCTAGTAAGTAATTTTTAAGTGAGGACGACATGTTGGAGTGGGTTTCAAGTGAATGAAAGAACATAAATAGAGAGTGAGCCTCTCTATTTAACACATAGACACTGACTCATTGGGGTGCATGAGTGAGAGGAGAAGTTGCTGGGACAAGAGAGAGACTACTATTCTCAGGATATCATATTTATGTTTTCAGATTTTACTTTTGGTCCTGATTCTATATCTGAGGAAGTTGCAGGGTTTTCTCGTTTATGGTTTCCCCGAGGAAAAATATTTGTGTCTCGTCTCTTTTGTTTCATTATTATGCATGTTATTCTCTCAGTAAAAGATCCTAAGATCATACTGCTAGCTTGAATGATAAAAATATAACATGGTATCAGAGCTAAACTAAGATGAAGACATTGTGTAGCTGCAGAAGATATGGATTCTTACTTTTTGGGTCTATCTCCACAATCCATCATCAAACTATTCTAGGATGACTCTTTATTGAAGGGTGCATCTTTCTGTCGAAGCAGAATTCGATTCTGAGCATTTTCAGTTTTTGATGCAGGAAATTAGCGCTTCTTACAGAAAAGGAATTTTTGAGTGAGCCCAACATAGGATTTATCTCCTCATCAAAATCAAATTTTATAGACCTGGATCAATATTTTTGGTTGGGTGAAACTCCGGGAAAGTCAAACTCTAGTTTGACCCCGAGCTAGAAAAACCCTAAAATACTAAAACTGATACGTTTTGGTAGATTCACTTTATCTCAGTATTGGAAAAGGCTCCAAAGCGAAAATTTTCACAGGCCAAATATACAATCTTGGTTTACATTGTGACCAAACTGTAGCCTTATATTCGCTATATTCTTGGAGATATGATCCCTCCAAGTTTGGGTTCCAGCCTCTTCCAGGATTCATCCCTAAATAGGACACCTGGGGATAATTGCTATATCTAGGGCTACAAAGGTCCAAATAAAATTTTAAAATATGTTCCAGAAAGGGCACATAATCTACTTTCTGTGATCTGAGTTTTAGACCTAGAAGATGAGACAGCGACACATGGTAGTCTATACAACTTCATTGTTCTGAAAATTCCTGTAACGGGTTACCTTAGGAAAAGGATCATAAGTCCCAATTGGTGAAACATATTCTGATTAAACCTATAGTGTTGGAACAGGGACAGTTGAGGATACCTCACACTAGTATAAAATGAGAAATTAATGACTAAAAAAATGACTAAAATCAGGCTATAAACGACTATTTTTGAGTCGGTGACTAATAGTAGCAAATTTCCACTATCTTATAGCTAGTCATATTTCACTAGTCATTAATAGCTTGACTTAGTAGTCATTGATTTAGTCATTGATAGACAATGGTTTAGCCATTGATATTCAATGATTTAGTCATTTTTTTAGTCATTGATAGTTAATGATTTAGTCATTGATAGTTAATGATTTAGTCATTGATTTAGTCATTGATTTAGTCACTGAGTTAGTCATTGATTTAGTCGCTAATTTAGTCACTGATTTAGTCACTAATTGCAACCCTTAATGACCAAATATACGACTAAATAAAATACTAGATGTTAACATATTAATGGCTATGCTAAATACGACTAAGATACGGGAAACTTGCTACTAACAATCATATATATGTGAATTTAGTCATTTTTGTAGTCACAAATTTATGATAGGGCACGGAGGAATCAAACCACCAACCTCCTGCCTATAATTAGGCAGGCGCTCTACCATTGAGCTAGCACCATTTAAAAAAAATTTATTGCTTGAAAATGATGATATTCAAACAAATTTATGATGTATATCAATCTACAAACTACATAATTGTTACGATTACAACTTACCAGTAACTAGTATTTATGATAAACTAATCCCTGAGAGCTATGTACAATTCTCCCTGTAACTAAAGCTAATAAAAATACTACAAATACTCTTATCAAATATGTTTAGTGATGAGTACCTCTTCCCATTCTTCTTCACTATCATTCTCATAGTCAAAATAAGAGTCCTTCCTGAAAGGATTTCGAAGCCCAATGCCATCACTGCATCAAAAACAAAGAGTCAGAAAAAAAACTTTCCCTCTTGTCTACTGCAATATTAAGAATCCATGAGCTTCAAGGTGTTTCAGATGTTCCTCATCATGGGCTATCAAAATTAAAACACAACCTATTGCTTTCATAATTATTAAAATTAAAATTATGGAAAGTATATTCACCTTTTCTTTGAGAAGGTTCCATAATAAGCAGGTCTATGGTTGTGATCAAACTGCAAAAGGTTTCTTCTCTTATTGTGAAGCCTATTTTAGCTTTAAATCAAGTGATAAACATTCTAAGATATAGGAAGATTCAGAAACTTATTGCTAATGGAGACTCCTTGACGATTATCATTTGCAAAATTAAAGACTTGACTCCCTATGCACCGTAATGTCTTTCAAAAATGATCTCTAGACCTAGAATTCAAAGAATTGCAAGTATTTCGACTTGGGGAATTGCAAGTATTGCAAGTATTTAGCATTGAATCATTTACTATTTCAAAGACCATACCATTTTGTATGGAGGAGTTATTCTTTGTGAATCATTATTCCTTGGCTATAAGGGCACCTAATAGTGGATTCAATAATTAAAGAGTCATGTTGCAAATATAAAGAGAAATACCCTACTCCTACAACATTGCGTCTTTAGAGAAACATTTAAAGGGTTGTATATTTGGCTTCTAGGTGATGATACCAGTTATTTGAAAGGTAGGACAACTATTTAGGCATGAAATAACTTGAAAAACTTGTAAACTATTTGGTATAACAAAATATATATCAGCTCTATGTTGAGATGTACAGGATCTGAAACAACTTCCATGATGATTAGACAACAGTTCACAAAGAGAAATAACCATTGATAAGAACGTAACTTTCCTTAGAATGTATGGTCACCTAAAATAAGACTACACTAAAATTTAAATTCTAGTAAGCTTTTGAGATTGAGTAAACCTATCGAAAAGGTTGGAGAGACTGGTATTCTATAGTGTTCTTATATTGCATAATTGCATAAAGGCATATTCTTATCAAGATTTATGAATTTCAAAATGAAGGAATTTACTTGACCATGAAATGCACATTTATGATGAAGCAAAGGATATAAAAAATCATGATGAGGTTCATATTCCCCGTTTGAACTGGCTACAAGAAACTATTTCCTTGTAAGGGTAATAAAGAATGTCTCCATCCTAATTGAGTGGAGTGTGAAAGTGCCTTGCCCTGATTATCTGATTATGAATTAGTTTTAAGTTCCAATTCCCTTCAGGCCCTATGGCATGTTTACGCCTGCCACTCTGACTCCCCACATGGGATGCGTTGCTTCTTCAATGGAATATAAGAGCCTCACTAAGACCTGGGTCTCGTATTTTGGTGTTGAGTTATATTTACAAGTACAAAGTTCAAGGTTCATGAAGAATTGTTCAAAACCTACCATTAGTACAACATTATAACATAGGGTATGTTTTTGCGGGAGGATAGAGGTAGGGAAAAGCAGACGGTAAGAGTAAGAGAGGGTTTGACCTAGCTAATTTAAAGAAATTAATCCATAAATTAATATATCCACTTGTGTGGAATGATAACTTCAGCTCTGTGGTGGCCTTTGTTAGAGAGATATTAAGTGTGTAAGCCTAAAGCTGGGAGGATCGTCTTTTGTTTGCAGCCCATTAGAGGATTATTTTGTTAGAGAGATAAGTGGTATGAATATGTGATGAAGTGATACATTCTATATGTTTATGTTTGTCATTTATTTACTTCTCAGTTCAGTTATAAATGCATGAATTCAATGTATATAATTATGGATAATTAATGTCAGGACTGCATACATGGCTATGGATGTAAATTGAATAAATGGAACGTTGTAGTTTGCTTCCACTATTAAATTTTGCGGCTAGCCAATAAAATTTGAATCATTAGAGTCTTTTTTTCCAACTTCTTATTGCGCATAAACAAGTGTTGGCACTGTTGGGTCGTTTCTTTTTTTTATCTTTTAGGACATCTTAAATTTGTGAAGAGATGAAATTACTTGTTGATAAGTACTTATTGAATAAAATTGTTTTCAATGGTTGTAATTTATTTCCAGGTTAAACTACCCTTCTGAAGAATCAAGTAATTTGCTTCGAACTAAAAGAGTTTCAAGCATATTTCCTAAAGGATTGTTTCCTAAGAGGAGGAAATTTTCATACTAGGATCTTAGATAAATCCCTGTTTCTGTTATGAACCACCTTGGATCATACCAGTTTCCTACCCGCAATGTGTTGTTGTTTTCATATCTAACTAAATATTCATCCTTTATGTCATTCTAAGAGTCAACAACATGCATGACAAAGGATACATTGCAGTTATCACATTCTGATTCAGCATCAGTTCTTAGAATTCTAGAATTATGCCTCATTCGCAATTTTGCATTTTCATGTTCTAAACAAGCACATCGATCCTTTAATGTATGTACTTCATTTGATAATTTCAAACAATGAGCCTTCTCCTTCATCAGGTTTAGTTCAAGCTCTTGAGCATGCTCTTCCATCATCTCGTACATAAACACAAGCAAAACATTGAAAAAAAGCATCAAATATGAAATCCAAAACATAATGTGATACAAAATTCAAAAGGGTTTGCATTGTGAACATTACCCACTAATATGATCTATAATTATTAAACCATGTAAAAAATAAACTTTTAGAAAGGATTTTAGCATGAATTGCTAGCTCTAGAATATGGGAAGCCACTATTACATATTATGTGAATCTTTTCTTAGAGGCAAAACCATGCTAAGTTATAAGTGATATCTTATCAACTCACAGACCATTCATAATACTCTAGATTCTATACAAAATAATGAAAGCAGATCAATGATGACAAACCAGTCCAGACTTATTCTACTGTACAAGTAAAATACTAGCACACACGTTAATCTCTATTATGAAAAAATTTTAAGGTCACTGTTTCAAGATGTTAAAATTATAAATTCAGCTTCCTAACAGTATCCAAAAGTTTGCATATAATCCAATAGAATTAATCAAGCATTTTTATAAAATATATCACTTCCTAAAACATATTGATGAACTACATTTCAAAGGACAATAAAGTTAAATAGTACACTGCCTTGACTACAAAAATAGACAGGAAACCCAAGTCAGAGCAAATACAACAAAACCAGCTATGCATCAAAAGCCACTGGAAAATCTAAATAATAGTAACAGAGATAGTAAAAAAGGGATCTAAAAGTGTACCTTGAATTCCACTCCATGGTCCTTCAGCACAATGGCTAATGCTTCTTTATATATTTCCATATGCCATTCATGGCTTTCAATCTCTTTTTAATTTAATGCATATTCAATCTCAATGGCTATCCTCTCTTTGAATTCTTCTTCAATGAACACTAAAACTGAAGAAGAATCCCTATTAATTGATTTCTCTTCCACTTTACCAAGCACAATCTTAGATGAAAGGCTACCAAATAAATCATGTCCTTAGCCAAAGCTAAGTCCATAAAAAGGCCTCATTAGAAGCCACAAAATATGTAACTAGCAATGAAAAATTGTCTAAGAAAGAAACTGTTAAATTTTCTAATTGACAACTTAGTTGCACTTCAAAGAAATACATTATAAGTAAGTGAAGCATCACCAATGGAATCTTCACTCTTTACTTTCTTGTCCTTTTCTGTCCTGCTGAGCAAACTTTGGGCATTTAAATGTTCCTTACTATGGCCATACTGCAAGAAGTTGAACACAATAGTCAGACACAAATCACACTAAAGATGGAAGAGTGAAGAAAATTTCTATAAAATAATATTATTTGCACAAATGACCAAGGACTAGGTCAATGGGACTAGAAAGTGCAATCAGTCAACCATGGAACCCACAAAGTGCTTTCATGAAAAATCAATAATATTTCATTTTGAATCATAGATATTAAAAATATGATTTTCTTGACTGCATTACTAGTATCACACATTGTTTAATACAACTGTATGCACATCTCAGAATTTTGATTCACATTCACAAATATGTGTAAGGCTTAAGTATGACCCCTCTAGTCTTGTGCATTAAGATGTGCATATAAATGTAGGAAACAAATAAGAGGTCCATTTAAGAATAAGAGAAACAACATTTTCCATTTGGTTCAATTTTTGTGTCCATGCCTGTGAATGTTGAAGGTGTTTTTCTCTATCAATTCAAGCAAGTCTGATTATAAGTCATCTAGGAGTTCCTTTATGTGCCTAGTTAGTGAGAAAACAACGAGGGATAAAAGTTTCCAGTAATAATATGCAGCATATAATTGATAAGAAAATGTAAATCTATCACTGATATTCCAACTTCTAAGATAAAGGGATTGCCTGTAGTTAGATAGATTCTTGATTTTCTATGCTAATTTTTTTTATTCTTACTCTTACAGTGTTGGAGACATTTACCATCATACACACTCTTCAGTCAAATTGGCCTAGTTAAACCACTATCCTAAGTTTAATTGACATCAAGGAGCATTAATTA
>LPNX010764884.1:170128-182104 GCA_001517045.1 Pseudotsuga menziesii
ATGGATGGTATTGTAATCCTTTATTGTTTATATAATATACAGAGAGGAAACCTATTTGGTATTCCAGTTATTTTCCAATTCATGAGTATTTGTTAATAATTCTTTGATGATTTTGATTCCTAGTTTCTAGATCATGTGTAAGAATTAATATACAGGTCTATGTTGTATAGTGTCTAGTAGCATACAACATGCTAATAAAGGATAAGAAAGAAATGCACTGAGCAAGGAAGCACAACTACCCATGTAATGGTTACACTAGTGACAAGAATGGAGTTTATGTTACATGTCCTTCTAAGATGGGCACATTGTTATAGGAATACAATAAATATTTTATATAAACATAAAGTATTCTCCATATTCTAATAATGGTGCAGTACACGGTACAAAGCTGTGGCCACAGTTGAAAAAACATAGCTTGCACAAGTACAATGCAATCCACAAGTTCAAAGCTCAGTCCACACAAAAAAATTCAACTGTCTTTTTTTCTGTTTTTGGGTATGGTTGGTCATAACCATCCAAAAAAATCCCCAGCAGAAGGGCCATTACTGGGAAGGTCCTAGAAGTACCAGGGCACATACTGTAGCAGTTTGCGTAAAATGGGGCCCTTTAGGGATCACTCTTCTAGAAAAACTACGCTACAGTTATCCAAACCCAGGTAACCGACATATTGCAGTAAGAACTGTACAGAAGATACAATATCCTTCATATTTCCATAATGGTACATCACACAGTACAAAAACATGGCTGCAGTTCAACAATCAGACCTTGCACAAGGAAAATGCAATCCACAAGTTAAAATTTCTGTCCACTCAGGGAAAAACTCAAGTGTCTTTTTTTTTTCCTTTTAACTATTGATTCTTTATGGGGGTATGGGTGGAAATCCCCAATCAGAAAATTTCTTAATGAAAGGGTTATAAATGTGGAAGTCCTAGATGTCCCTAGGAACATACTGTAGCAGTTTGTGTAAAAATGGAAGTGTATCCCTTTTCTAAAGAACCCATCTTATAAGTAAATAAACACAGGTAACTGTTGTATTCAAGTAAGAACTGTAAAGACATAAAGCATGCCTTGCCCTTTCATATAGTGCTTTCATTGCTTCTTAAAAATCCTACAACAATCTGAATAAAGAACATGCAAATATAACGTTAGCAATTTGAGCTTAGAGGGGATTTTAGCCATCATTTCTTGTTGGTACCAAAATTGGTGAGAAAGGGGAAGGATAGTTACCTTATGAACTATATTTTCATGCATGTTGATGAAATTGCGTAGGAAATTGATACTAATGGTTTTTGGGTTTGTTAGAAGAGAAAATTCAGGCTATAGCTAAGAATCCCTAAAGTCCCAATAGTGAGATTCCCTGGTCGGCTTATGCTGAAGCACTAAAAGGAATTGGGATAACTTGAGGGACCTACTTGCAGAGAAGAGGATCCCATTCCCAGTGTTGTGCACAGTGAGGGGGAGTGTGTTTTTTGATAGGGATAGTAGTAGAGAGTGTTTTGGCACCAAAGAGTTTTCTGAGTTGTGGGTTGAGCAAAACACCCTAGGATCTTCACCATTGTGGAATGACAGCCTCAACTTGAATGTGGCCTTTGCCATAAAAATATTTAAGTGTGCTAGATTTCCCTATGGTTAAGAGAACTATCCTTCATTTGCAACCAGTTGCATGAATATTTCCATAAAGATAAGTGTTTTGAATGTCTTGAAATTCCATGTTTTATAGTTCTGTTATGCATTTGATTATTTTCAAAATTGTCACTTGTGTGTGTGTGAAATTAAATTATCATAATTATGGATGTATGCATGCTAGATCTTCATCCATGTTATACGATTGAAAAATAAATAATTAAGGCTGTTGTAGTTTCCTTTTGCTATTAGTATCTACACTTAACTATTAAAAATGATATTGGTATCAGATGACAAATTCTACTGTAGAATTAAGGTACTACATAGGATTTACAATGGGCAGAGGTTATTGGGTACATGACAAGAATAGTTTGTTTATGATCCTATTATTTATGAATCGCTCCTATGTTCTTAATCATAATCTATCTATGTGAGAAACCTCTACAACAAATCTTTAAAATAGATAACCCAAACTTACTACCTGGTACCTAATAATATACAATGACTAACATAAGTCCAATCCATCATTGGACTATGATGTATTACTCTAATCATATTTCCTACATCCCCCTTAGTACAAACATACTCCAAGATGTGGTAGAGAGAATCTTTTTGCAGTTGAAAATAGCGTCTATATCGGCGGTAGGTAGGCTGAAATTTTTAGCCAACATTGACTCTCATTCTGTTGTAGAGTCAATAGTCAAAAATGTTAACATATATGCCTTTTTTTGTTAGGTTATTTGAAATGGTTAACATATAAAACATAAACATATGCTTGTTTTCAAGCAAACATGGTTGTGAGTCTGACTCTGAAATAGCAAGGGCTGCAAAATACATTTTGTATTGAATTGGAGCCTTCAAGGAAAAAAACTAATTTTGGTATATATCCCCATGAAAATCCTTTCTGGAAACATAGATATGCAGGAAATATCTCTAACCAATGGAAAAGTCAGCATAAGACCCAGCTCATATATAGTATATGACGTTTGACTCCAATAATTTTTCAATATGCATTTATTATAACATGTGTACATACCAAAAAGTCATGATTTCTTTCTACATATCCAAGAAATTGCACGGGAAGGGAAGAAATTACCATTGGCATAATGATCAGAAACTCTAGAGATCTTACAATCCACTGATGCACCTCCTAGATCCTCTGCAGATATTTCTTCTCTAGTTGTAGCCTACCACAAGTATTACTCTTTAGGATGAACATAAGTTAAAACCCAATAGAAATGCCTCACATTATAAGACTTGATAAATTAGATAATTCTTGTATAACAACAAACATGAACATCAGATGATATAGTGAATTTAGAAAAACCTTGACAAGAGGAAGTCCAGCTAAAAAAATAGTGCCATTGCCTTTGACAAGAACACTTTCATCTGCCATTGCAGGAATATAAGCTCCTCTAGAACTGCAAGAACCTCATACCAAAGCAATTTGTGGAATTCCTGTAGTTGACATCAGTGACTGATGGTAAAATATTCTTCCAAAATTATCTCTATTAGGAAAGACTTCTATTTGTCTTGGAAGATTAGCACCACAACTGTCAACAAGATATATGCAAGTTAGATTGCACTGTGCAGCAATTTCTTGTGCATGAAGATGCTTCTTAACAGTAATAGGATAATAAGTCCCACCTTTGACAGTAGGGTCATTGGCTACAAACAAACACAACTATCTATTAACTGGCCCTATTCTTATCACAATTCCTCCAAAGGGTAAGGGCTCCTCATACAACTCATGTCCTGCAAGCTTTATAATGTGATTGTGTTAGAAATGGAACCTTTTCCTTCAAAACCAAGTGTCTTTGAACTGATTACAAAATTTTTGAAATAGAATGACAACTGTCCAACAAACCAACGAACCTAGCATCAAATCTTCTTGACATGAAACTTCTTGAAAATAATGTGTTTGTGCTCTATATCAAAATCCTTCAAAATTACATAAAACAAAACTAGAGTCTAGAAGAGAAATTCCCATACTCAATGATGGTTTCAATGTGAAAATCCGATTAACGGACAATGGCCTAGCAATAGAAGAAATAAAGTCCAAAGGATTTCAAAGATGCATGTTCCATTCAGGCGGTTGTATAGACAATTAAATCCAACAGTTGTGAAACATATGAGGGCCAAGAACCAAGGGATTTCAACTAAATTTTTCCCTCTCTTAAGGATTGGTCTCTCCAAGACAGGAATGGCTTAATAGTTTCCCAAGCTTACAAAATACTCTAGGCACTGAAAGCCATTTTGATATCAAAATTTTCACAAGATTACAAAATACTCTTGTGAAGCTCAAGGTTGAATTGAATATCCAGAGTTACAGTATTTGATATGTTACTCATTTATGTCAATTCAAAATATGGATCCTTAAGTTTAATCATGCAGTATTTAGATGGGTATTTACTAATCTCCATATTCAATGCAGCCTTAGACACACATACACATGGATAACCTCCACCCCATCCTAGGATTATGGATCAAATCATCCTCACCCAGGCCGTAGAATGCATCTCTTGTCAAAGCCAAAATTTTCAAAATAAATTAAAAAAAGAGGGAATTCAACAGTACCAATTATTTTTAAATCTAAAAAATACAGAGTACAAAGAGTTTCTACAGTTTCATAGAGTACAAAAGAGTTTCTACAGTATCGCAGAGCAAATTTAAAGAAAAAAAATTCAAAAAATATGAATGAAGGACAACCTTCCACAACCATTATCCCCATTAGCAAAAACAAACTGATAAACAAAATTAAACCATACACTGCAACCATTGGCAATTGCCCAAAACCCAAATATAATTCAGCCAAAAAATGGATGCTTCAAACAATCATTATGCCTAAACAAAAATAAAAATGTACATGATATTCAAGATTGCTTACAAAGTGAATAAAATTACCATTATTCCTCACCTGTTCACCGTACATTTCTACACCCTGAGAGCTTTAATAATCCTAATGATAAAGGGTCCATAAATTATATAATACACAAACTTTAGTATTGATCAAGAAGAATATTCTAAGCACTTCCTCCATATACCCACATCATAAATTCTCCTCAATCAATGTAGACATGATTGGAACCATTCCTTAGGATCTTAAATACAGATGTGGGGATTGATCATTTTTTCATCAATTCATTGATTCTTGCTGAAGAAAAAGGCGGTCAGGAGAATTCAAAGTTTTTGAATAACACAGACCACCTAACCTCCCTCAAAACACGCCCACACTTAGATTCAGACGCTGAATTCAAATGAAGTGATCTCAACCATACTTTCAGAACAAGGGAATGACGTAGAAATGGTTATGAATTTTTTAATTAGGTTTCCATTTGAAATTTTGAATTTGAAAATACTTTACATTTAGGGAGATTCCATAGCTGTTTTTGGATTTTGCAATTGGATTATGTGAGAGAAAACCCATAGTTTCATATGCCCCTCTAATATTTTGACAGGTTTGTCCTATGTGTGAATTTAAAATATGCATATGTCAACAAGAAGGATGGATGATGGATCAGGGTCTTCATTATACACCATTTAATGTATTATTTGCAACGTTGAGGTGTATATTGAACCCAGGTTTAGATGGTTATGTTCTATACACAGTATGTATTCAATTTAGCTAGTTTCCAACCCTGAGGTGTATATAGGACTGAATGGTATGTGCTATTGTATTTAAATATGCTCAATACGCCGTCTGGATTAATCCATCTCTGGGATTAGATGGATTCAATCTTGCTGTGAAAACTTGAGGTTTATATCAGACATGGGTTTATATAGGTATGTGCTAGCATCCATATTCAATGCATCTAATATATCGTCTAGATTATATTTAGCTCAGCAATCTTCAAATTTTCCATACACCCAATACAAGGTCTAGGTATGTACATATTCCCATCTTCAATACACATCTAGGTATGTGCTAATGTCCATATTCAATACACCCAATATACGGTCTAGATTCAATCTTTCTCTGCAACCTCGAGGTGTATATCAGACTGGGGTTTAGAAAGGTATGTTCTAGGGTCCAGTATTCAGTCTAGATTCAATCTATCTCTTCAACCTTGATTTTATATCAAACCTGCACTTATGTGTCTTTGTAGTTGTGTTTATATTCATTCAACCCAATACACCATCCAGGCACAATACAGCTTTGAAACTTCAAGTTGTATATGAGACCAGGGTTTAGATGGGCATGTGCTCCTATCCGTCTTCAATATGCCATCTACATTTAGTGTACTATTACATGGACATGCCCATATGAAAAGTTGATGGATCACCTCAGTGCCCCACCTTCACCCTACTTCTGTCAATTAAAGATGCATATTTGGAACTTTTTCACTGCAACTTTACCATTTTCCAAATTAAGTAGTTTTAGGACTCTCTTAGACTTGTTGTTTTTTTGTCAATGTTTTGTGTATCCATAGAGACTAGTTACAAATGTACTATTTGATATCTAATAACTTTGTTATTATATCATAAGCATTACATGATATTGGGATCACCTAATAATGGAAACTGCTAAGGTCACCTGATCTATGTCATCTTGTTTACTTGTGAGCTTTACTTATCCTGTTACAATTTATGATAAATTATAAATTTCTGAACAATTTTGATTAAATTTGTGCATTCATGAAGAATATTTAGGGGAATCCTCACCAACCTATTACTGTACGTTAATTCCTTGACAAATTATCTGAAATTTCCATAGTTTGAAAATTTGAAACAAAGTAGCGTTTGAAATTTCTAAGATATCAAAGACTGAATCTCCAATGTTTCCCTGATTTTTTGGATGCCTGATATCGTATTGATCAAACCTGACGGGGAAACAAAAACACCAAACATAACAATAATAGCAATACTTAATTTCTAGCAGCAATACTTTAATACCCAATGTATGAGATAAAAATTACAGTGCAAAGAGATAGAGTAAGACCATAGACAATGCACAAGCATTTAAGTGGAGAAACTCCACCACCAATGAAAATTAGTTTTATTAGAGAATATTAATGGTTACAGAGTTGCTTATCTCAAGTTTATTGTGAATATGGATGTTGTCACTGCGTATAGACTGATGTGAATTTCCTTCCGAAAGCCTAGGATGTCCATCTCTCCTTATCTTTTTTTTGTCAACATGGATTGGCCATAGCAGCCAGTTGTGAACCTTTCAATCTTCCTGTCTCTTCTGCTCTGTTTTGGATTTCTACA
This sequence comes from Pseudotsuga menziesii, assembly GCA_001517045.1. Classification (NCBI taxonomy): domain Eukaryota; kingdom Viridiplantae; phylum Streptophyta; class Pinopsida; order Pinales; family Pinaceae; genus Pseudotsuga; species Pseudotsuga menziesii. Next base: position 176,963 of record LPNX010764884.1, read on the forward strand.
TCTCTTGCTATGAACCCTTCCTCTGGCTCCTTTCTATATGGGGATTGACTCCTTCATCCCCAAAAATGTTCTCCAACTGTAGGATTCTTGGGAAGGTGGTTCTTGCCATACGGTGTTCTTCCCCTCTTTTTTCAATACACTATGGATCGGACCTCCATATTTTGGGGGTTTTGTTCTTACAAAAATGGTAAAACCATATTGAGCCATAAAACACTTCTATTTCACATTCTACCTCTCTATTTAGAGGTAAAATATTGTTTGAACACTTTGCGTCTAGAGCATGATCACCTTGTTGCTCCACTACTTTCACTCCAAGTTGCTTACTTGTATTGACTAACCTCTTCACCTCATTTTTTGCCTTATGCTTTCCTTTATAAGCATTGATCAGGTATGGTTTTAATGTTTCTATCCCTAAGCATCCTGCACTCATGTTCTCTTTGAAGAAAATTGACATCTTAGTACCGCAATTAGGGACTAACAAAAAGTACTTCACAAATATTGAGGGGCACCACATCACATTCAAACTTGTGAATGTAATTGGCTGAAATGGAAAACTTGAATTTGCATTGGTGGCTGATTTGCATTTGAACATCCTTTTGAAGCCATACCAATGGTTCAAGTTCATGGTGTTTATCAATTTGAAGCCCCAGATGGTAGGGTTCAGGGTGTTTATCAATTTGCATCCCCAACTTCTGGACCAATGCCTTAGAAATGATGTTATTTTGGCTTCCCAGGTTAACAATGGTATTCACCACAGATTTCCCGATCTGAATACTCACATGGAAAAGTGTCTCTTGTTCTTCCATGCTTTCCTTCTCCTTGCTTGGTTGTTGTGTCTTTGCTAGAGGCTTAGAGTAAACCATGAGGGTTAACCTCTCATTTGCTTCATCTCCTCCTTCAATATGTTGTCCTTCCCTTTGGCTCAGCAAGGATCTTTGTTTTTTTCATTTAACTCCTGTTGAAGCTTCCAAAATTCTTCTTCCCACTAATATTTGTTGGAAGAATTGCAATGATGCCTACTGCTTCCCTTTGAATGCATAATGTTGGCAGTATCCTTTCTTCCATCTTTTCATTGTGGGGTTTCTTTCTCAAGGTTCCCATTTCTAGATATCATTCTAGCTTCTGTTCCCTAACCTCAATGAATAATGCCTTTTGGCTGGCATCATTGATTTCAAATAAACTAAGTTCTCTTCGAGTATAGAAGTGAAGGCCTCCAAGATACTCCATTAGGATCCCCTCATTTTCTTATGAAATATAATAATATTCAAAAGAATGGCTTGTCGTAGGAATTCAGATATACAGTCTTGGAAATTATGTCTTTGTGTTTGTCTGAAATAATGCCATTTGATCTCATTAGAGGAAATTTGGGGTCTAAAATGGGCCTTGTAAGAAAACGTGCCACAATAAGTTTTTGTGAGTTGGAATTCAAGAACCAATATAATTTCAATAAAATAAGTCAACCATAATGGTTGAATTGACATATTTGTCATTAAAAAAAACTACTTTTTTGTTCCTATTTTTGACATATCTCATTGTGTTTTTACTCAAATTTCGATCGGGAGAGATCGTTGGATGTGGAATTTGATTCCGCATCCAACGAGTACCCACACTGCATACTTTTGACGGACCCCGCTACCCCAAAAACAAGAAATACCTGGAAAAACGTGATGATGATGTCATCATCACGTTTTTCCAGGTATTTCTTGTTTTTGGGGTAGCGGGGTCCATCAAAAGTATGCAGTGTGGCTACTCGTTGGATGTGAAATCAAATTCCGCATCTAACGAGCTCTCCTGATCAAAATTTGAGTAAAAGCATAGGGAGATATGTCGAAAATACGAACACAAAAAGTAGTTTTTTTCTTTCTTCCTCCAAAATTAATCAATATTATTTTATTATTTTAACTATTATTTTATTATTTTCCTTAGGAGGCCCATTTTAGACCCCAAAATTCCTCTAATGACTGCTCTTCCTCATATCCAATAGGATAGAATCAGATATGTTACCTTCTAGACGTGCACTTGCAAATATTCAAGTCTAACAGTAAAGATGCAAACATAGGGAAACTTGAAATTCCACCTATTGTCACCTCAGTGGAAACTACTCTCATGTTAGTCCATCTCTCTTATGGAACAAGGGATATTCCCTGATTAGATTATTAAGTATGTCCTCAAAACCTTAAAACAATATCAGACTTATCAATACAAGGTTTTATGATATGCAATAGATATATAGTGGTGAATTCAAATATATTAGTGCCTTATTCTTGGGCTTATAGAGTCAAAACTCTTCAATATCTTGGTGATCATAGAACACATCAACCATCAAACATGCTATGAAAAATTACACACATAGGGAATTTCACCTTCAAATCGGCTTATTATTAACTTAATCAAAGCTTACATTTTCTAGGGCTAAACTCTTATCCATAAAAAATGGTTCCCTTTAAATATATGAAATAAGCTAGAGATTATCCAAATACAGGAAGAAGTGAGAAATAGTGCCCAAACTATGCATAGAACATAATCTTATCTGGGTATGCATCCTCATAGCATTGGTTGTCTGTGGAAATGCTTGCTCATAGCATTGGTTGTCTGCGGAAACCTTAAATCTTCAAGGGAATTTGGCGGAAGAGTGAACTTCCTTTGTAAATATTCTGAATCATAGTGCTATCACATTATCTGAAGATGAAGATCAAATCAAATGGAAAAAGAGCAGTGGTATAGGGGATTACACCGTCAAGTTAGGTTATGCATCTAGAATTGAAGAAGATTTGGTGGAAGAAAGAGTTTGGTTGTGGAGAGCTAAGGAAATTGGCATGCCTTTTTAAAACAAAAACTATTTTATGACTCGCTTTAGAAGAAAAAAACTCTAACATGGGATAATGGCCAGCAGAGAAATTAGGAAGGGCTTGATAGGTGCATTCTTTGTAAAACTAGAGCTAAGTCTGTAGACCATTGTTTCTGAACTACACATTTTCTTTGATTGTTTGGAAGGAGGTTACCCAAGCTCTAGTGGGTTTAACCAAATGGAACAAGATGTCTTTGGTTCACTGTCTCCTAGACTGGCTAACAAATAAAGGCAGTTACTGACTTCTAGTTACTTCCTTCTCTGTTCATATATAGAATTTGGTGAATTATGGGCCAGATGGCCTTCCATTATTTGACCTTTACCCCTGGCCAGATAGCCCACGGGATCAAATTGGCAATGGATACCAACAAGATCATCCCAAAAAAGCAACTTGACAGAATCTTATTGATTCCAGGTATAGATCATGAAAAACCTTGGGGATTTTTTAATGGAACAATTCAAAGGACCCCAAGTATATGTGATGTTGGGCCTGTCCTTTTTCTTAGATTCAAAACATTATTTTCATTTAAAGTGCACTGTTGGCCAAGAAAACAGGGCAGAACTTTATGCTTTATGCATTTTGTTAAAAGCTACAAAGGAGAGAGGTTTGGAGCACTTCCAAGTCTTTGTTGACTCAAAAATCATGAGTCATGAGAGATTGGGGAAATCAACAGTGCAACATTAGAAACCTAGGTCTAAATTCTATTATGAATCAAGCAAAGCAGGTAACTTCATGCCAAGTTGGTGACAAGGAATATGGTGAACTGCACACCAGAGTCAAGAATGACAAAGGTGGAATTTTGCCAAATTTGTCAACTGGCAAAGATAATTCAGAGAAACTTCCAAGCGATTCACCAACAAAGATAATTCAAAGAAAAGTGAATGTAGCACTTTTCTCACTAGTGCAATTCTCTGAATGTAGCACTTTTCTCACTGGTGCAATTCCTCCTGAACTTGGAAATTTGAATGTTCAAAATAATAGCAATTTCCAAGTTTCCATAGAACTAAATAAGTGTGTCATAAATGAGTAAGTCACGTGATGATGTGAGAAAATGATACCTACTTGAACCCTGGCCATATTTGTCCCTTGTTGAGGTTTCCATACTGATCTATTGTAGCATAGCCTGTGTTGAGTTTTAATGCGGTCTTGCACCTCATAAGCCCATTATAGATTCATCAACATCGCACTTTTATATTTAAGTTAGCCAATTTTTTGCATCAATTTTCTCTTTCATGAATTTAGGTTATCATTTACTACAAGGATGCACAAGGATAATTCTAGCTTTATAGAAATCCTCTAGTACATATCTGTAACAAAATTTCACCTCTTCAAGATATGCAGTCCCCAAAGAGATGAAATTCCCTTGTAAGATTGTTAGGCATTAGCCAGCTGTTGGTTGTTCTTGGTTTCTTCTTATTTTCTGAATCCTTGTTTTTAGAATTCTTATTTTCATTATAGAAATGAGGTTCTTTGCAATGCATTCACTCTATTTATCTTTTTAACTTTTTATTTTAAAAGAGAACATTTTTGAAAATGAGGTTTTAAATGCATGGTTAACAGATCTTTATAGTTTTCAATTACAAATGGAACATTGGAACATGCTTAGTTGTGGTACATGGTGGGTACATGGTTATTTAAAAATGGTACACAACTATTCAGTTGTGCCCATAATTATACTATACTGGTTGTTACATGGTATTTCATCATAGTAAGCCATAGGAAATTATAGCTTAGGGTGATGTATTAAGTTGTAGAGCATTCTGAACACAGCATGATCATGGTGAAGTCTAGAAAGGTTACAACAAAAAATAATTTGTGGAAATAGTTAGCTCTAGTTATATGTGTGTATATTTTCTACTCATTAGAGGACTTTTGGGGTCTAAAATGGGCCTCCTAAGGAAAATAATAAAATAATATTTAAAATAATAAAATAATATTGATTAATTTTGGAGGAAGAAAGAAAAAAACTACTTTTTGTGTTCGTATTTTCGACATATCTCCTTGTTTTTTTACTCAAATTTCGATCAGGAGAGCTCGTTGGATGCAGAATTTGATTCCGCATCCAATGAGTACCCACACTGCATACTTTTGACGGACCCTGCTACCCCAAAAACAAGAAATACCTGAAAAAAGTCAATGACATGAGTTTCTGATTTCACTTCCAATCAATTAAATGATCAGGTTCTATCTTTTGTCCTACCCTCAAAAAGTGAAGTATAGGAAGAGATTTCAGATTGATCGTCCAAATAAAAGTCTTTTTGCAAGGTAACTATCTCAGTTCCATATAGAAATT
>LPNX010764902.1:4436-28654 GCA_001517045.1 Pseudotsuga menziesii
TTGTTTAAATTTATATTTATTTTAAAAATGATATATTATTATAATTATTCTATTTGAAATTAAAATTTTATCGTAACAAATAAATTTTGATAATAATATTTATTCAATTTTTAGAATATACAAATTATAAGTATATTTAATAATTTATTCAATTTAAATATGATATCCATATTATGTTGAATATTAATCAAATTTTCTACATGCCATCATGATAGCTCGTAGTGCCTCGACTTGGGCGCTGGTAGCGTGGCACCTTGCATGTTGTTGTTTTAAGTAGACCCTCTGAGTAGCTAAGGGTATTAATGTTGGCGGAGGCAAAAGTCCCGTCAGGCGATGGAAGGACGATCTCGCAGTACCAGCCGCATTAATGTTCGCCTCATGAATTTAGATTTGGAGTGTGCAGCCATCGACATTCTCCATTAGGATTGGTGAAGGAAGAGGGATGAGGATGCGGGATGGCTCATTACATGGTTCCTGTTCTTGGTCTATGGTGTATGTCTTAGGCCTTCTCCCATCGCAGTGTTCAATTGGGACTCCTCTCTGCCAAGGAGCATTGCTTTGTGCTCATTCCTGCATCGATTTAACTCCTCTCTCCTGTTCCATACGTCTCTCGTTGTTGTAATGTTTCAGAAATGGGGCACCCCTCGCAAAGGTAATAGTGGTCGTCACAGGTCCTAGTGCAGCTTCGGTTGAATGATGGAGGAAGGCTATGATCCTGGAATTTCGATGTCAATTCGTGTGTTGATTGACGATTGGGAGGCACATCTTGTTACCGAGCATCTGGCTTTGGGAAGAGGTGGAGGTAAAATAAATCATTACTGGTTGATTAAGAAGCTGATGGGTGCTCTCATGGAGGATATGATGAGCAATTGCAGCTCTGCCTACAGCACGGTGCTCTCAGCCAACACCAAATTTATTGAATTGGATGACCATCTCAATGGGTTGGATGCCACTTTTTCCTAAAAGCACCTAGCTAGTGGGCAACGCAAAGCTAGCACCATGGATTTGGGGAGCATCAGCGCAATTGGAGGATGGTCATGGAGAAGCTGTCAACTTCAGTTTAGGAGGTGCCAACGAGTGCTCCTTTCCCTATTCCTTCTACCATCAGGCCTTAGCTCAACAAGCGGGTTCACGACAATAAGTATCCCATCTGCAAGTCTTCTCCTCTCCCAGTTAAATTACTAGCTTCATCCTGTGATGTTGAATTCCAGGGAGGTTGCCCCATCCCGGAGGAGGTTCTCCCACTACAACAAAACCCTGTGAATAGCATCTCTTTTAGCTTCCTTTTTAGCGTTTTAGCGTCCACTATCACTTTTAGTGTATTTTCCATCATTTTTTGGACAAAGTGGATGCCTTTCCACGGGATGGCGCTTTTAATGGCATTATTTGCGTCTCTTTTTAAAACTTCGTGCTATTTTGGACGCTAATTAGCATCCTAATTAGCATCCTTATTAGCGTCCCAATTAGCATCCCAATCAACGTCCCAATTAGCATCCCAATTAGCGTCCCTTTTTAAAAGTTGGCACTATTTTGGATGATAATTAGCATCCCAATTAACATCCTAATTAGCATCCTAATTAGCATCCCCATTAGAATCCCAATTAGCGTTCCAATAAGCATCCGAATTAGCATCCCCTTTTAAAATTTGGCACTATTTTGGATGCTAATTAGCATCCTAATTAGCGTCTCAATTAGCGTCCCAATTAGAATCCCAATTAGCATCCCAATTATCGTCCCTTTTTAAAAATTGGCATTATTTTGGATGATAATTAACATCCCAATTAGCATCATAATTATCATCCCAAATAGCATCCCAATGAGCATCCCAATCAACGTCCCAATTATCGTCCACAAAAGCATCCCATTTAACGCCAAGAATAACCTCCACAGAAATGTACTTGATTTGTTCTAGATCCACTTGGACTAGGGAGATATGGCTTGAGTCCACTTGAGTAGATTTATCCACTAACAAGATGGATCCAAATGGTGAATAATGATGATGAACCATAGTGGCATATGAGTGACCCTATCAATGATGATGACAATGATGTAGCTGGTGATGTACTTGTTGATGAGGATGATGTTGACCATGATGTTGTTGAAGATGTAATTATTGATGTTGATGTTGATGATGATGATGATGTCAACGATGATGATGATGCAATGTATGATGCACTTGATGTTGACATTCAGTTGTCCTTGAAAACATTTGAGTGACCTTAATGGCATTTGAGTAACCTTAATGGCACTTGTCTTCGACAACATCTCAATGATAAGTTGGATGTGGTAAATTTATTGCAAAATATTAGCTACTATATATAGATAACCACATTAATTGGAAACATATTATTGATAAACGAAGTTGTCTACCTTGTCAACATTGTTCATTAGTGCAAGATGGAACATTACTATAGTAAAGTTCATACAAGATTAGAAAACCGAAATTGTGTATCTATGTTTTCCTTTTCATCAATTGTTTCATCAGATATTATAAAATTAACCCCTTCTTGATTCCATGATTGAGATCCACTTGGATCGAAAGAGGTTCTTGGAGGGTTTTCTTTTTAACAAGAACACCCATCTCAAAATTTACTAAAATTGACAAGACTCTAGTGTGTATGCTCTGCACTTGGCTGCAGTTCGTCCGATCAGTCTAGCTATATCAAAAGCACTTGAGTGACTAGAATAATTAGGATTCACTCTCCCAAATTGACAAACCATCATGTGAAAATCCAACACCTAGATCAAACCATTACGGTGGTAAAATACCCAAAGGAAGCGAGAACTCCTGAAAAGTGACCTTGGGGCGCCGATCTCTATTACACCTGCAAGTGCATTATGAACAATAGCCTCAGAGACTCCATTCAGCTCACATATTCCTTGCGGGTAGCCGTGATAGTTTAGTTTTGGACATACTCCAAGTACTCTCGGGTATATCTGGAGTCCCCCCCCTCCTTTCACCTAATTTTAATCAACTCATATTTCACATTAACTTAAAACATACCAAGAGGCAATCACAAAACATTCACTCCGAGCACATGCAAGTACATTGATTATCTTTTGACTCCATTTTAAGGCACTAGTTATTTTCTTGCTATATATATATATATATTGTGTCTTAGCATTGTGCTTTTGAGCGCTCTTTTTGTATCTTGTCATGTATGGTTGTTTATGGTTAAATTTCAAACTCCTAAGTAACTCATTCGGTTTAACATCACCCTACTAAATAATTTTTCCTTAGTAACTTAATAGGGTCTACCCCCCTTGGCTTCATTAGGATTTGAGTGTAATGTCCTCTTCCAGTTAAGCCTTAAGGCCCAAAACCGCTAACCTATGTGATTCCTATGGGTTTGAGCAGTTACTAACAGCTAGGGAATCAGCTAAGGATTGATGCCAACCATAGAAGATTTAGGGCATCATCAAGTGGTCAAGAAGGGCCACCAGGGCCCAAGGCCACCCTCATGCATGCCATCCCAGCATTATTTTAATGATGCATGCACTATTTAAAGTCTCCCTCTGCATGCATGCAAGTCAACGGCAAATTAGAAGATAAAGTGACATGCATGCAATGGCAAATTAGAAGATAACGTGACCTAATTAGGTCAAAGATTAGGGTTTTGAGCAGTTGAACTTTATAAATAGAGGAGAAAGCAAGAGGAGACTTCACTTTGGATTATGATTATTTTTGGGAGCTCTTGGATAACAGCACAGCATGCAGCACAGTAGTTGGGGTTGGAGACGGAGTCTTCAGCTAATAGGATTTCGGCAGTGAAACATCTATCCTAGTCTTATTCTGGGTAAGCCATACAGGTTCACCACTTGTTCTTCATTCATTCATCAGTTATCTAGTACATGGTATAGATCGTTGTAGGGACACGTGTGCAGCCGTAAGAGGGGGTTTTCAGCTAGAAATCCCTAATTAGCTGCCGGGGCCTTCAGATCTCAGTTTCCTTCTGAAACTCAGGCATCATTCTCATCATCAGCTTCATACTCTGGTACCCAGTGAGTTTCAGATCCATCCGTGCTCATCCGAAGCAGTTATCAGCCGTTTTGGGGTTCCAGGGGGTGAGTAGCTGCCTCTCTGAAGTGATTCGCTACCCTACCTAGAGGTCTCAGAACCTTCGCATGCTCTAGGAATTCTCTCCAACACTGAACCGCTATCAGTCCTGCAAATTCTCAGTTCGATCGGACACCTCCTTCCTTGAGGGCGTCACACTTTTCCACTTGGGTGTCTTACTGCTAGGGGGATTCACCTGAAGCAGAGGAGCTAAGATCCTCTCCGATCCAGCTTGCAGTACTGGCAGACTTTCTCTGGAGTATTTCAGACCAGCTTATCAGTGGTAAGTGTTCATTCTATCTCGCAAACCCTAACCCTAATTTTTCTTATAAAATAGGAATTTTTGCATGGCAGTTTGCATGCCCAGTTGTATCAGCATAATTGTTTAGAAATAGAAAATATCGGGATTTGGGATATTACAGTGGTATCAGAGCTGTTTTCTTGGCCAGCTGTGGGCTTAAGAGATGAAAAGTAGATGAATACAGAAGGAGATCCTTTTGTAACCTATAGGAGGAGGAAGAGTAGATACACAGAAGAATTTGAAGATATCCAACTAGAAGATACCAATTCAGACATGGAACAAACAGGTATACATTTAGATAGGGGAAAAGGAACGGGAGAAGAGGAGGATCGGATGGAGTTTCGTAGCTTGGTCTCTGGATTGCAAGACTTAGCCAAGGGACAAAAAGAAGTCCTCAATGCAATCAACAGACTATCAGCGAAACCAGAAACAGGTATCAACAACCCACCTCTCTCACCAGTAGATCAGGGATCTTCAAGCAGCAGTGGAAAGATGGTGTACACTAACATCCAGAACACTCCGCACATATACAGCAAACCTACTATTAGGCCTACCATGCCTCACTTCTTGGAAGATACAATAGGGGGCCCGGTCATGCAGGTAGAACCTAGCGAGCCTTTTGGGGCTTATTTGCAGGAGTACAGAGACTTAGGGGATGAGTTCCATGCTGCCATGTCTTTCTCAGATTTTTGCAACATGAAGAGTAGGAACAGGCCCAGGAATTTCAACAAGGGTTTCAATCACAACTATGAGCTACAAAAGACCTTGGGAAGGTTAACCATCCCAAAATTTGATGGGACTTGCAGAGGATCAGCGAGAACATGGGTACAAAAGTTGGATACCTATTTCCAACTCAACCCCATGACCGAGACAGACGCCATTAAGTTGGCTACACTTCACCTGGACGGAGAGGCTCACGAATGGTGGTACCACGAATTGGTGACATTGGGTCACAACACCATACATTCTTACGGTGAGTTCACTCAGAAACTCATAGAGAGGTTTGATAGGAAAGACCCAGAGATCCATTTCAGAGAGTTGGCTCAACTCAAGCAGACTGGTAGTGCAGAAGCTTTCATTTCAGAATTTCAGAGGCTAGCCATTATGGTAACAGATGTGTCAGAGAGCAGATTGACTATGTTATTCATTGAGGCCCTCATAGAGCCACTACGGGGATGGGTGAAAGCCTACAAACCCCTCACTCTGCAGGATGCTATTTGCAGGGCAAAGGATCTTCAGGATTCAATTCCCAAAAACAAATTCCCTTTGAAAACCAATTTTCCTATTAGGGACAAGGACATGAAACCTTTCCAGCAGGATATACCCAAGAAAACCTGGTTAGATGAGGACACTAGGAAATATTTGACGAGGAAGAAGCTATGCTTCACCTGCCAGGAACCATGGGTGCTAGGACACAGGTGTGCAGGGAAGGCAAAGGAACACTACATTGAGGTGTATTCAGACAGTGAGGAGGACGGCGATGAGCAGGAGGCCACAGAAGAGGAATCACACCAAGGGGATATACCAGAGGGAGTCATTGCTAAACTGTCGGGAGTACCGAGATTCCATACTCTCAGGGTCAGGGGAGTAGTCTAGGGACACAGAGTAGGAGTATTGATTGATGGGGGGGCCACCCACAATTTCATTGACTCCGCTTGGGTAGCCAAGAGAGGTATTCAGACAGAGAAGTTCGATGGATTCACTGTAGCAGTAGCCAGGAACTCCAGCATGGAGTGCAACTACTGCATCCCAAAATTGAATGTTGCCCTAGGTAACTATCAGATGACAGAATCTTTCTATGTAGTAGATGTAGTAGATACTCATGTGGTATTAGGTTTTCAGTGGCTTTATTCTATAGCGAAATACACTACAGACTATAGGGCAATGAAAATGGAGTTTCAGGGGCCAGATGGTAAACGGGTAGTTTTGAGGGGCATGAACACTTATCCCCCAAAACCGGTCTTGTCACAGAGAATGGAGGCAGTCCTCCGACAGGATGATATAGAATGGGCTGCAAAATGTTTTGTCACCTTCAGGAAACCCCCAAAGACCAGCACAAAACACCCAAGTGACATTCAAGCCTTGCTACAGAAACATGAAAAGGTTTTTTGGGACCTTCCATAGGTAGACCACCAGACCAAGGTTTTGAGCACATCATCGAGCTAGAGGAAGGAACACAAGCAATCATCACCACTCCTTATAGGCATCCCAAAAGGTACAAGGATGAGATTGATAAAACCATCAAAGAATTACTGGAGCTTGGTTATATACGGCCCAGTTCTAGCCCCTTTGCATCTTCAGTAGTTCTGGTTAAGAAGAAGGATGGTATGCTGCGTATGTGCATCGATTATCGAGCACTCAACAAAAAGACCATTAAGAACAGGTATCCCATTCCCAGAATTGACGAACTCATGGATGAGCTTCGGGGAGCTCAATACTTCTCCAAGATCGATCTTCGCTCGGGATACCATCAGATCAGGGTAAGGGACTAGGACATCCCCAAAACAGCCTTTCACTATCACTATGGTCACTATGAGTTTTTGGTCATGCCCTTTGGGTTTACCAATGCTCCAGCTACTTTTCAGTCATGCGTGAACCACACCTTCAGGGCACAGCTACGTAAGTTTTTGCTTGTATTCTTTGATGACATCTTGGTTTACAGCAAAACATGGGAAGAGCACCTGCAACACCTAGACGAGACGTTGAGTATTTTAGAAGAACAGTTGCTTTACACGAAAATGTCCAAGTGTGAGTTTGGCATGAAGGAAATGTTGTATTTAGGACATGTAATCAATGCAGAAGGAGTACAGGTTGACATGGAGAAAATTCGAGCTATCAGAGATTGGCCTATGCCAAAAACAGTTACAGAATTGAGAGGGTTCCTAGGTCTGTGCACTTATTACCGACGGTACGTTAAGGGATTCTCCCAGTTTGCAGCACCCCTCACAGATCTCACCAAGAAGGGGGCGTTCACTTGGACAGAATTAGCGCAGAAAACTTTCAAGGAGATGAAGGTTATTATGAGTTCTTGTCCAGTTCTAGCATTACCAGACTTCTCACAACCCTTTGTAGTAGAATGTGATGCCTCAGGGGAAGGGTTAGGAGCAGTGTTGATGCAGAATCATCACCCTATTGCATTTGAGAGCCGTAAACTAAAGAACTACGAGCACCATTACTCCATATATGACAAAGAGATGCTAGCTATCTTGCATGCTCTCACAAAATTTAGACAGTACCTGGTGGGTAGTAAGTTCAAAATCAAAACCGATCATAACAGCCTCGAGTATTTCTTGGAGCAGAAGGAACTGAATGAGCGACAGCAGAAATGGGTCAGCAAGGTACAAGCCTACGATTTTGAGATCGAATATGTGAAAAGTAAGACTAATGTAGTGGTCGATGCATTATCCAGGCGTCCAGCCCCATTATCTCTCAGTAGTATATCCACGGATTGGAGGGCACTTCTCTTAGTGGAATACTCCAAAAATAAATTTGCTTGCGAATTATTGGACAGGCAAATTCAGGATGACAGGTACAGGATTGTGGATGACATCATCTACTACAAAAACAGGATATACCTCGTTCCATAATCCACATTGAGGAAGAAGATCATTCAGGCAGCCCACAATTCTCCTTTATCAGGGCATCAAGGGTTCTTAAAAACCTATAGGCAGATTAGAGAGAGGTTCTCATGGAAGGGCCTCAAGGGGGAGATTATGCAGCATGTTTGGGAATGTAGCATCTGTCAGCAGAACAAGGTTGAGAACACCCATCCAGCAGGGCTACTCCAGCCACTACCGATTCCAGAACAGAAGTGGGAGAGCATCTCCATGGACTTTATTACAGGCTTGCCCAAGGTCCAAGGGCGAGATTGTTTATATGTCGTAGTTGACAGAATGACCAAATTTGCACATTTCTTCTCAATATCATCAGACTACTCGGCAGCTCAAGTAGCAGAGTTATTCTTCAGGGAAGTCTTTAGGTTACACCGGTTACCTAAGACCATTGTCAATGATCGAGATAGCAGATTCATGGGTGCCTTTTGGCAAGAGCTATTCAGATTGGTAGGGACCGAACTGGCTACCAGTACGAGTTATCATCCCTAGAGTGATGGGCAAACAGAAATAGTCAACAAGTGGATCGAGGGATATCTAAGGAACTATGTAGCAGGGCAGCAGCAAACCTGAATCAAATGGCTACACTTAGGGGATTATTGCTACAACACTACTTATCATATGTCTATTAGGATGACTCCTTTTAAGGCACTATATGGTTACGAGGCATTGGACTATGAAAATTTGGCATTCGAAGACAGTAGGGCTCCTAAGGCTAAGGATTGGATACAGGACGGTCAGGACATCCTGAAAATACTGAAGGAGAATTTGCAGACAGCACAGAATCAACAGAAGATGTATGCCAACAAACACAAGATTGAGCGGGGCTTCGAGGTAGGGGATTTCGTATACTTAAGGCTCCAGCCTTACAGACAGTCCTCACTTAAGAAGAAAGGAGCAGAGAAGTTAAAACCCCGCTTCTATGGACCCTACAAAATAATCCAGAAAGTGGGAGAGGTGGCTTATGAACTAGAACTTCCTCAGGAAAGCAAAATTCACAATGTGTTCCATGTATCTAGCCTGAAGAAAACCCTTGGTCAACACATTGCTCCATCCACTGAATTGCCTCCTTTAGATGATTAAGGACTGCTGATACTGATTCCCGAACGGATCATTCAGACTAGAGAGAGGAAGCTCAAGAACAGGGTAATCAGGGAATACTTAGTTCAATGGAAGGGACTACCGCCAGAAGATGCCACCTGGGAAGGTGAACAGGTATTGCAGCATCCCAATTTGAAGTTGCTTGAGGACAAGCAATCTCGAGTGGGGAGGACTGTAATGTCCTCTTCCAGTTAGGCCTTAAGGCCCAAAACCGCTAACCTATGTGATTCCTGTGGGTTTGAGTGGTTACTGAGAGCTAGGGAATCAGCTAAGGATTGATGCCAACCATAGAAGATCTAGGGCATCATCAAGTGGTCAAGAAGGGCCACCAGGTCCCAAGGCCACCCTCATGCATGCCATCCCAGCATTATTTTAATGATGCATGCACTATTTAAAGTCTCCCTCTGCATGCATGCAAGTCAATGGCAAATTAGAAGATAAAGTGACATGCATGTAAGTCAACGGCAAATTAGAAGATAAAATGACCTAATTAGGTCAAAGATTAGGCTTTTGAGCAGTTGAACTTTATAAATAGAGGAGAAAGCAAGAGGAGACTTCACTTTGGATTATGATTATTTTGGGAGCTCTTGGATAGCAGCACAACAGTTGGGGTTGGAGACGGAGTCTTCAGCTAACAGGATTTCAGCAGTGAAACATCTGTCCTAGTCTTATTCCGGGTAATCCATATAGGTTCACCACTTGTTCTTCATTCATTCATCAGTTATCTAGTACATGGTATAGATCGTTGCAGGGACACGTGTGCAGTCGTAAGAGGGGGTTTTCAGCCAAAAATCCCTAATTAGCTGCTGGGGCCTTCAGATCTCAGTTTCCTTCCGAAACTCAGGCACCATTCTCATCATCAGCTTCATACTCCGATACCCAGTGAGTTTCAGATCCATCTGTGCTCATCTGAAGCAGTTATCAGCCGTTTCGGGGTTCCACGGGTGAGTAGCTGCCTCTTTGAAGTGATTCACTACCCTACCTAAAGGTCTCAGAACCTTCGCATGCTTCGGGCATTCTCTCCGACACTGAACCACTATCAATCCTGCAAATTCTCAGTCCGATCGGACACCTCCTTTCTTGAGGGCGTCACACTTTTCCACTTTGGCGTCTTGCTGCTGGGGGGATTCACCCGAAGCAGAGGAGCTCAGATCCTCTCCGATCCAGCTTGCAATACTGGTAGACTTTCTCTGGAGTAGTTCAGACAGGCTTATCAGTGGTAAGTGTTCATTCTATCTCGCAAACCCTAACCCTAATTTTTCCTATAAAATAGGGATTTTTGCATGGCAGTTTGCATGCCCAGTTGTATCAGCATAATTGTTTAGAAATAGAAAATATCGGGATTTGGGATATTACATTGAACCTAAACGGAGGAGTCAAGAACAAGGTGATAGCCTTGACTCGAGACTTGCCCCTAAGGACACACCGAGTGGCTTGAGGATTTCTGCCACGTGACCCAGGTGTGTGAAAGGCGGCAACACATTTTGGCGCCATCGCCGGGGATAAATCTTTTTATTCCCAAGTACGACTTAGCTTAACTTTTTTCTAAACAACTAAAAAGATAAAAATTGATTGATCGTGTCTTTAAAAAACATAAAAATTAAAACTCGATCCATCTGGCGACTCCACTATCTAACATCCCTCCAAGAATTTCTACTTGAAGAAACCACTGACAATTATTCAATCCTCTCCCTGATCCCAAAAGGTTTATTAGGGAAATATTGAATAGGCGGACTTCTCGTAGAAACCTTAAATATTTAGGAGACCAATCCCTCTCAGATATCCATCACATATTTGTAGAGTCATGTTCACCAATCTCAAGAAATGACAGAATTATTCAAACCCCTTGACTTGTCTCAAATAGCAGATGCTCCCCATGCCATTCCAAAAGATGCTATCAAGAAGCTCCCCATATTTCAGTGCAATAATGCCATCACTGCCAAGTCTCACCTTCGAAAGTTTGAAAAGAACCTGGTCAGTTATTGCAATGATGCTGCCCATGACCATGACGATGTCAAAATGAATCTCTTTGCTTTATCCTTAGAAGATGATGTTGAATAATAGTACTTCGACCTAGATGATGATTCATATAAAACTCTTAGTGAATTCCTAGAGGGTTTTAAGAAGAAATGCGGAGAAAAGAAAGAACCAAGACATCTGCTTGCTACCCTTCATAACATTAAGAAGATGGAGAATGAAACCATGGATGAATTTAACACTAAGTTCAGGCATGTGGTTGCGGACCTCCCTAACGAAATCAAGCCAAAGGATGCTTCCATCCTCATATCTTACATCGAAGATTTCACTGGTGATTGGTCGAAATGGCAGGGATCGTGCAAAACTAAAACTAAATTTAATATAAAATTGTATATTTTTTAATAAAATCGCATAATTGCTTATAAGCGAGTGGCCGAGCAATATTATCAACATCCATAATGTCAAAGACATTAACGAATAATAACATGTATAGTCCATCTAAAGTTGTAGGGTTGTATTTCCCAGATTCTGAACATATGAATTTTTTTTAAGGTAGCATATTAATATGGAGAAACAATATCTCACAAATCAAAGGAATATTAACTACATCTCTCATCAACAATGGTCAATTTCAAGCAAATAAATGATATGGTCTTTGATCCATACTCGTATATCGATAACCACTTGTAGTGTGCATCTTGTAGTAATTTGAACATTCTTCCAAAATTGTGTATATCATAATCATTTAAATGCTCATCCTATAACCTTCATCAATATTTAATAACCCTCTAACCTATCTAAAAATTGAAATATCATGGTTTTTAGCTAAAAAAACTTTTAACCTCTTTACGGATTAATATATTATGCTCAAACATCATAAGTAGAAGATGTGTCCTCATTTCACATGTTTGCATCTGCTTGTAATGCCTATAGATATGCATTTATAAGAATTGAACATATTATGTGAAATTGATTACTTAGTTCTCTTTTAAGATGATAACTTTTACAACATATTTTCAATGCATCAAATATATAAATGTATACAATTTGTTATGATTTTTAGCTAAAAACATTTCAATTTCTTTGTTCAAACATCATAAGTAGAAGATGTGTCATAGTTTCACATGATTGCGTCTGAATTGTAATTCCAATAGATATACATTTATAAGAAGTCAACATATTATGTGAGATTGAATAATTAGTTGTTTTTTAAAATCATAAATTTTACAACATAATTTAATTTTCCATGGAATATATATATATATAATATATTTAAATGTATATAAAGGTGAAACATAATATGTTGTATATGTGCATAATAGTGACTTTTAGATGTCATTTGCCGTGATATATTATAAGCAGTTATAAAGAATATTGAGATGTGTTAACAAAGTTGTTAGAATCTCATATAAATTATAAATAGTTTTTCATAAGTTATTTTAAGTTCTTCAAAAATATATGTTAACCTTTTGGATATAGTAATTTGATTTATTGATTTAAAATGAAATACATGTGAAATTAAGAAATTTAGAGTACATAATAAATTTAGAAACATATTTATAATCATGGTATTTATTGACAATTCAATCACTCACCATGCTCTTTTCATTCTCATATTTATATTGATTTATTTCATACCGAACAAAAAACACAAAGTAAAAATGTTTTATTTTTTTTGTTGAATATGTTGAAAACAATTTAAGATTAGGAAATAAATAAACAACAAAGACCAATCAACATATGCCATGAATGTGCATCCATGTGCTTTTGAAAATTGTTGAAAGCTATAGGTGATAGGAAAGTCCCTTAGTTTGAATACAATCATAATATACAAGATTTCTACACCAAAATATAAGAATATTGTAATTCATTAATGACATTAAAAATATGTTTGCAATGAAGTAAAAGGAAAACAATAGTACTTCATCTATCACAAAGTGCATTCTCATGCAAATAGGATTTTTGCAAAAGCTACAAAGAAAAAATAATAAGCAATATTATTCCAATATTGGCAAAAAGTTTGTTAAAAACTAAAATCATAGGTTTACACATTAATTGGATACTTTTCCAAAGGATAATACGTTTCACTTTTCTTGTAACCATGCTAGTAGCAAAAAATATTTATGTAAACTAGAATAATAGTTTTATATCTTAATTGCATATTTTGTCAATGCAAAAGACATCTGTTTTTTCTTTGGTTCTATGTTTTCGTTGATGCCTGAGATAAAAACAAGACACTTGGTAGATGAGTACTTTTTGTCGTTGAAACAAAAACAAATCTCTAACCATAATCAAATGTTCTAAGCAAGGAATACATCCAATATTTCCAATGGCTTCACTTAAAATCCAACTAACAAAAGTAGTACACCTATATGCTAGAATAAAAATAGAATCTCGAATACAAAAGATAAAATATTCTTGTAATAAAGGAATGGTCATATAGATAATTGAAGTTCATCATAAGGGATCACTTCCATAAAAATTAGCACATAAAAGATGAGTCCCTTAACACAAATTATGAACGTTAAATAGCCACATAAAAACCTAATATTAACTAATTAATCCTAATTCATATGCTTATTTGACTTGATCCTCAAATATAAAATAAAAAAATAGGATTTGAGATTCAAGTTTACTTGAATACAAATAGTAATGGAACTTGTTGAAGTTACTTTGCTTTAGAACTTTAAGTGGTGGTGGAAAAGTACAATTTGAATTTCTATATGGTATCTATATGAAAATTATGTTGTAGTTGACATTTGATAATAACAAAGTATTGGGTATTCAAACTCATCATGCTAATGTTGCGAAGTTCTTAGCAATCAAACATTAGCAAATACCTAACTATTCACCAGTGGAGGATTGCATGTTGTCATACAAATGCGTTTTATGATAAGATGTTCTAAAGCATTTAAGAAAATATTAGCATAGTACATTTTGTTTGCATGTTTAAGGTAATATATAAGATTCACAAAAAATATCACATTGAATTTGGAACATATCATCAATCACAATTCAAGAT
Source organism: Pseudotsuga menziesii (assembly GCA_001517045.1). NCBI lineage: Eukaryota > Viridiplantae > Streptophyta > Pinopsida > Pinales > Pinaceae > Pseudotsuga > Pseudotsuga menziesii. The sequence goes on from LPNX010764902.1 coordinate 18,506, forward strand.
AGGAAGAATTCAAAGAGCACTTAGAAGGAAAATATGAATGAAGATATTGTGAGCTTTGATTACTCAATAATTATGTAAATTCATAAGTCTTTATATAGATGGAAATCAATCCTTATGCAGACATAAAAAGGCACTCTACAAGTTGGGATTTTGAAATTGAATTTAAGCACAATTATTATGGTTACCCAATGCACATAAATTTAGAATAAGGGATTACAAAATTACAAATACATAGAAAAAAACATGAAACATTAACCATGGCTACATGAATTTAAATAAGCAAAAACTAAGGTTAAGTGAAATGAAAACTAAGCACTTAGTTAACACAATTAATCAAAATTGTTTTACAGGGCTATTTGGAAACTCATTGTCAGTCACACCACACTAATGGCACATAGAGACTGGTTGTAAGTAAGGTGGCGAAAGTATAAGGCAGGTTTTGTATATGAATAGTAAGTTGAATCCAAATCCATTGGACATGTAGTGGACTAGTGGCAGTCCATCATGGCTATGCCCTTCACTGAACATTGATTATCATTCAACTTTTCTCCTTCCAAAAAAAAAATGGTGGGATATTTTAGTGAAGAATTATGCTTCACAACGATAGCTCACCCATAAGGGTAATTTAACCTAAGTTTCCCTGGCGACGAGACCCACACCTTAACCAAAGGAACTAGCGAGAATTGACACTTCACAACAATATTCACTATAAATATCTCTGATTTATTTTTCATGATAATTTATTTATATATAATACCAAATGCACAATAGACATCATGGAATGCTTTGCCTATTAGTGTATAATTGATAAAATGTCTCCAATTCCATGTTTGTTTCCTCAATCTCAAAGCATTTATCACAGTCCTGAAACAACCATAATTCTCCATCTTGTTTGACATTTGCATGTTTCATAGCTACAGAAGTGGCATCCTTATTCATCCTTCGAGCTTCTCTACATCTTCCTTTAAGCTTTTCTTCTTCTCACTCACTTGCTTCTACATCTCGCTATATCAAAATATAACATTTTTCAAGGTTATACAATCAGTAGTGGTTACTTTTTCACTTGCAGGTGTCAAGTAAAAATAAGCACAATTCCATTACTAAAGTATTTTAAATCATTAATCCCATATTTTTTGCAAGGACATAAACCATATCAAGCTCACCCAATTTGCAAATAGGTAATAAATTATGCATATGATTATGTACATAAAATCCTTGAAGTTCACATTTCCATGTCCTTCATTGCAAAATTGGCAGTCTCTTTGTGAGGTAATCAAGGTATTACCCTAGGTCTACATCTCGAACAAACTTTAGTTCATACACTTTTTTTAGATTTTTTTCCAATACATAAATTAATTTTTGTTTCTTCATTTTCAACTATTTTACCTTAGAAAATAACTTCTTCATATATTATTAAATCTCTTTGGAGCACTTGCTAGTAATTATTATTATTATTATAAAGTATTAATTGTTATTATTATTGTAAAGTATTAGGATGCGAGTCTGCAGAGCATTCAGTTACTATCGTTACAATCAAAATTTTATAATTTAATTTCATATTCAATAAGACTCCGGAGATAAAAATTATTTCGTTCAACTTAGAATATGACTCGAATTCGTCCAACAGAGATACGCTTAATTATATACCGGTCTTCACTTTTAATGACTTTATGCTTTCATTTTGCCAATGTATCGTGTGGGTCACGGGTGGGCGAATTCTAGTGATGTAAATGGCAATGACCCGGAATTTTAGTGAAGTCAATGGCAATGACCCACTGACGAGCACGGTGCAGATACCCAACGTCATGGGTACTTATTATTCCATTAAAAAATTTCACTCAACGACAACCATATTTGATTAAGTATTTAAATCTGGATTGATGAATGGAAGTCCACCACAAGTCCTCTAAAAACAGAAGAGTGCTCTAAAAAACAAAAGAGCCGGTGGGCCATGCCATAGATTCTCTTTTTAAGGTAAAGGTGTACGCGGTTGATGCTTTTTTTTCTTGACTTTACTAAAATTCCCTCTTTCTTCATGCTTTCCTCCATAATCATTTCAATATAGTAGGAATGAGGCTTTACATCAAAATCATTTGAACTAAGTGTAATAATATCCTCGTACTTATATTGGGTACTTATCAAGTTGGTAAAAAAAAATTATGGTATCATTATAATATAGAAGTATACATTTAACAAGGTGGACTGCTAAAGGCAGCAAGTCCCTGCCATCAGAAATTTTGTTTGGATTTAGTATTCAAGATGACTTTTTAGCATGTCAACAACGTTCAAAAAGCATGTCAAAATTTCTGTGTGCAATGCAGCTGCATAGTCGATAGTCATTCATTGTCGATAGCCAGTTATCATTGGTGGGAGTAACACAAAGGCATCAACGACAAAGGTTGTGAAGGGAAATGAGGCTTTTAAGAGGATAGTTAGAAGTAATACAAAAACATCAATGACAGAGGTTGTGAAGGGAAAGGAAGCCTTTAAAGCATGTGATCCAATTTGATATCATGTTCCCTAAATACATATTCTCTAGTTACAGAGTTACAATTAGTGGTATCATCCATTTATTACCTTTATTACCATGGGTGTGGGCAATAGCTTTCTAAAAATTCTAAGATTAGTTGTTATTTTAATGTGCTTAGTTAATTTGCTTGGTTTTAAAGTAGCAATACTTTGTCGGAGTCTACATAATAGTAGGATAAATTATTGGTGGAAGCCATACTAGGATAAATTAGGATAAATTATTGGTGGAAGCAATACTGGTCAAGCATGCGGTCCCGTTGGTGCTGGTTAAACAGTTCGTTAAGTGCTGGTTGACCGGTTAGTGCTGGTGGCTAAGTGATGCGTACTCACTGCTGAGGCGTTCGATCTGCTCGAACTTCAGTCGAGCGGAGAGTTCCCCTGCTTCTTTTGATTTGGCACCTGAGCAACCATGATATGCGAAGGATCCTCTGCTTCTAAATGGGCGGATTAAATTGCTTCTTCTGATCTGGCACCTGAGCAACCATGATATGCGAAGGATCCTCTGCTTCTAAATGAGTGAATTAAATTGAGAAGGGACTTTAGATAGACGCAGTCATAAATTGTAAATTATTGAGAAGGGGCCTACTTGTTTTGGTGTTGCTCCTCCTTACTATTTTTTTACTGACTACATGGAGAGCTTGGGTGGGCACCACATTGCTACTACTTTGATTTTACATAAGTAATAATTCATAATGCTCAGGGAATGGACAGGTACCAGCAGAGATTAGGTGAGAATCTTCTTTTCCCTTTTCAATCTTTGTGATAGGCTCCTCGAAGTGGCGTAATTGCTGTCAATCTACTCAAGTCAGACAAATGGACAGGTACCAGCAAAGATTAGGTGAGAATCTTCTTTTCCCTTTTCAATCTTTGTGATAGGCTCCTCGAAGTGGCGTAATTGCTGTCAATCTACTCAAGTCAGACAAATGTTTACAATATAGATAAAAACAAAATTCACAACTCGATAAAATTTCAAGCCACTTGTTCATTTTACGGAAATGTGAAACGCTACGTTCCATAAAAAGAATTTCATGTCAATGCATGTTTTATACACGTAGCAAGATGTCAGTGCAACCAAGTTTTCCTTTGCAAGAAATCCTCCACCTCGTGCTTTCATCTTGAGACAGTAACTAGCTCAAGCAAAAAAATAGAAAATACAGAAGCACTGAAACTTGAACTGGAACAATCTATTTTTTCTTCTTCTGGAAAGGAGTTCATTCACTCAATTTGACAATGTTGGTGGAATTAGCTCGCTCTGAAACCTAGTCTGAACTCAGTTTGTATATGTTTGGGCTACGGGACAACATTCTCTTGTGCATATGATCGATCCCAACCTGCATCTGTTTGGTCTGTCACAGCTTTTACAGAGATGTTATGGAAGAAATATAGAGAGGAGTATTTATCTGTTTGGTCTGTCATTGCTTTTACAGAGATGTTATGGAAGAAATATAGAGAGGAGTATTTATATGCTCAGGGGTCAAACGAGTGACTTAAGGTCCCTTGTATGGAATCTCGTTTGAGCTGAGAAGTTCATGTAAGAGGTCGAGTTTGATCTCTCTCGTTGGACTGGAAAGAGAGTGGAATATGCACTGGAGAGAGATAGGAATATGCACTGTGTAAAAGGTATTTGAGAGTTGTTCTCAGGAAAGATGCTAGATATTTGGATATTTTGAAGGTTTGTTTCACACATCCACCTCTCTCTAAAAAAATAGTTAACCTGTAACACTATTAAGCAGCTACACACGATATTGCTCTTGTTCAGATTTCTTTTTAAGCCGGATCAAATCACTACTGTAGAACAAGGTAAAAATAATTAATTTCTTTTAGGGACTAATTTATCTGATACTGTTAAATACATGGAATCTTTTGATTTGAATTATAGAATATAAGTTTATCGGAGGCTTTGTAAGATTAATGGGATCAAATGGATTTTTTCATAAAAATCCCTCTATTCAAAGTGAATTTTATTTATTTGAAATCCTGTAACAAGTTACGTAAGGTCTATCTTTTTAATAATAGAGACTTGTCCTCAGAATTTTCTCAGAACTTTTATACTATGAAAGAATTCATGGCCTATTTCAATGAGGGTGTTAACGATGATTATCGGAGGATGATTGTAGGAAATTACATTCCAGAGTTGGCTGCAACAATTTTACACCACCAGAGATTGTTGCAAGCGTCTTTCATTAATTTCAAAGGAATATTGGTGAGTTCAACACAAATTTGTTTGGTGAGAACAAATAAAATCAATTTCATTAGTTGCAGACACAGAATAAATATGAGGAAAATGAAAAAATAATTTTCTGCTCAAGATCTTACAACAATATAAAATTAGTCTAGCCAAAATTCAAACTGGACAAATTCTGTTGAAAGGCGGCCCAGTAAATTCTATGTTTTTGAAACTATTGAATTTTCAAGCATTCTCATTGAATTTATGCAGGAATTACATACCCGTGGACACATGGATTGATATCAGATCAAACTTATGAGGATTTGATAGGAAACTGTACCAAATCAAATGTAAATCCGAAGTTATGCAAAGATTTGGAAGATAAAATGTCAAAGGAGATGGGAAATATTGATCCACACAGCATCTTGATAAAGGGGATTCGAAAATCCCCTGCAAAGAATTTTTTTTGGGGCTGGGGTTTTGGTGTGTGCAATGTTTATTTTCATTACTCTTTCAGAAGAAACTGTGTACTATAGTGTTTATTTCTAGGCTATTTCAAAAGTACTATTTCAAAGATATTCTTACCTTTGTAAAGAGAGTCGAGAGTCTCAAACAACTTAGAAGCTCAGAAGCATTTGTGTCAATGCAGCGTACAGGAGAGGCTCAACATCATCCTCTCAGCCAAGGCCAAGGTAGAATAATTTGTGTCAATGCAGCATCACGTGCAGAAGAGACAACCAACCTAGAACGTAGAAGCATGAGGCATACATCTCAATGCAGCTATTGAAGTAGACTGAGGCATACATCTCAATGCAGCTATTGAAGTAGACTTTTCCATTCAGGACATATCCTTGAATCTTTAATCGTAGTGAGTTTTTTTAGGCGACTTCTTTTTGAAACCCCAGCTATCGATCCGTTGATTTTAGGTTATAATCCGGTTTTCAATCGGGATACTAGCAGAAACAGAAGAATGCCGTGGCCAAGGCGTTGAACTTGCAACCCTGGTAGGTTGAAGTCTGAGAACATAACAGAAGAGTGCGGTAAGAATTCATTTCAAAGGAGAAACAAATACACACAAAATAATTATTCCGTGGTTGTGCTTTTGCGCCCATTAATGTGTTTTCTTGGTTGCTTTTGGTTGCTTTTGCAGAACAAAGTTGAAGCAGACAGAAGTAGACACTTGAGGTTTTGAAGCGGTGCTGCGAGAATCTAATGGAGGAGAACAGAAGGCTATAGAAAGAGTTGATCACCTGGCTTATCGATCTCACGTGCCGCTTGCAAATAGAGACATATGGTACCAAGACTAAGACATGTGCACTGCATGCACCGCAAACGACTAAGTGTGAGAGAAAGTGAACGCGATATAAAAGAACTACATTTTATAAACATGAAATGCTAGCAAACTAATGCTAGCATTAGTCTCTTCTTGATTTAGTTTTACGGTGATATACAACCAACTCGTGGAAAGACCATAGCAAAACAATGACCTTGCCTCGAGATGAGGCCAAATAAGAGAAAAAAGTCCGTGATTGGTTGAGAAAAACTGCAATATAAATTGATTGGTCATAAAAACGGTTCTTCATATCATCTCATAAATGAAATAGAAATTGATTGGTAACAAAGACTGTGGTTCTGCTTATGTCATAGAAAACTTAGGTTTTAAATTTTGAATTGTTTTGGGTTCGCGTGCAGACTAATACAAACGACGGCACGCCGATTACTAGAGTCCCTGCTAGCCGGGCAGGGACTAATAAGAGTGGTTATTCAAAATTTTAAAGTCATGGTAAATATTCTGAAATATTAATGTTGATTAAATAAAAAGTATTAACCCTTTCTAAAGTTGATTAAATAATGTGTTTTTTAATATTATTTTAAATTTAAATTTATTTTAAAAATGATATATTATTATAATTATTCTATTTGAAATTAAATTTGTATTGTAACAAATAAATTTTGATAATAATATTTATTCAATTTTTAGAATATACAAATTATATGTATATTTAATAATTTATTCAATTTAAATATGATATCCATATTATGTTGAATATTAATTAAATTTTCTACATGTTATCATGATAGCTCGTAGTGCCTCGACTTAGGAGTTGGTAGCATGGCACCTTGCATGTTGTTGTTTTAAGTAGATCCTCTGAGTAGCTAAGGGTATTAATGTTGGCGGAGGCAAAAGTCTCGTTAGGCGATGGAAGGACGATCTCGCAGTACCAACCGCATTAATGTTCGCCTCATGAATTTAGATTTGGAGTGTGCAGCCATCGAGATTCTCCATCAGGACTGGTGAAGGAAGAGGGATGAGGATGCGGGATGGCTCATTACATGGTTCCTGGTCTTGGTCTACGGTGTATGTCTTAGGCCTTCTCCCATCGCAATGTTCAATTGGGACTCCTCTCTGCCAAGAAGCATTGCTTTATGCTCAGCCTTGCATCGATTTAACTCCTCTCTCCTGTTCCATACGTCTCTCGTCATTGTAATGTTTTGAAAATGGGGCACCCCTCGCAAAGGTAATAGTGGTCGTCGTAGGTCCTAGTGCAACCTCGGTTGAATGATGGAGGAAGGCTATGATCCTAGAGTTTCGATGTCAGTTCATGTGTTGATTGATGATTGGGAGACACATCTTGTTACAAAGCATCTGGCTTTGAGAAGAGGTGGAGGTAAAATAAATCATTACTGGTTGATTAAGGAGCTGATGGGTACTCTCATGGAGGATATGATGAGCAATTGCAACTCTACCTACAGCACGGTGCTCTCGGCAAACACCAAATTTATTGAATTGGATGACCATCTCAATGGGTTGGATGCCACTTTTTCCTAAAAGCACCTAGCTAGTGGGAAACACAAAGCTAACACCATGGATTTGGGGAGCATCAATGCAATTGGACGGCGGTCGTGGAGAGGCGGTTAAATCCGATTCAGGAGGTGCCAACGAGTGCTCCTTTCCCTGTTCCTTCTACCATCATGCCTCTGCTTAACAAGCGGGTTCGCGACAATAAGTATTGCGTCTGCAAGTCTTCTCTTCTCCCGGTTCAATTACCATCTTCGACCTGTGATGTTTACTTCCAGGGAGGTTTCCCCATCCCAGAGGAAGTTCGCCCACTACAACAAAACCCTATGATTAGCGTCTCTTTTAGCTTACTTTTTAGCATCCATTATCACTTTTAGTGTTTTTTCCATCATTTTTTGGACAAAGTGGACGCTTTTCCACAGGATGGTGCTTTTAATGGCTTTATTTGCATCTCTTTTTAAAACTTGGCACTATTTTGGACGCTAATTAGCATCCCAATTAGCATCCTAATTAGTGTCCTAATTAGCATCTCAATTAGCGTCCTAATTAGCATCTCGATTAGCGTCCCTTTTTAAAAGCTGGCGCTATTTTGGACGATAATTAGCATCCCAATTAACGTCCCAATTAACATCCTAATTAGCATCCCCATTAGAATCCCAATTAACGTTCCAATAAGCATCCCAATTAGCGTCCCCTTTTAAAATTTGGCACTATTTCGGATGCTAATTAGCATCCCAATTAGTGTCCCAATTAGCGTCCGAATTAGAATCCCAATTAGCATCCCAATTATCGTCCCTTTTTAAAAGTTGGCGTTATTTTGGACGATAATTAACATCCCAATTAACGTCCCAATTAGCATCACAATTATTATCCCAAATAGCATCCCAATTAGCATCCCAATCAATGTCCCAATTATTGTCCACAAAAATATCCCATATAACGCCAAGAATAGCCTCCACAAAAACGTTCTTGATTTGTACTTGATTTATTCTAGATCCACTTAGACTAGGGAGATCTGGCTTGAGTCCACTTGAGTAGATTTATCCACTAACTACATGGATCCAAATGGTGAATAATGATGATGAACCATAGTGGCATATGAGTGACCCTATCAATGATGATGACAATGATGTGGCTGGTGATGTACTTGTTGATGAGGACGATGCTGACCATGATGTTGTTGATGATGTAATTATTGATGTTGATGTTGATGATGATGACGATGTCAATGATGATGATGATGCAATGTATGATGCACTTGATGTTGGCATTCACTTGTCCTTGACAACATTTGAGTGACCTTAATGGCATTTGAGTAACCTTAATGGCACTTGTCCTCGACAACATCTCAATGATAAGTTGGATGTGGTAAATTTATTGCAAAATATTAGCTACTATATATAGATAACCACATTAATTGGAATCATATTATTGATAAACTAAGTTGTCTACATATCAACATTGTTCATTAGTGCAAGATGGAACATTACTATAGTAAAGTTCATAGAATTATTCAATAGTGTGCATAATATTAAATAAACAATCATTGACATTTCATTATTCAATGCATAATAAAAAAGGGGAACGCATGTGGTTAAAATAAATCAAAACAAAAATAACAATTTCTAAGCCCATGATAAAAAAGACTATTTTGAACAGTGGTTCCATGTCCATTTAAGTATAGAGTCATTAAGAAGTAACCTTTTGAAAATTTCTAAATCAAGAAACTAATTCAAAATTACTAAAGCCATGTGATAAAAAAACAATTTCAAAACTTTGGACATAAGATCATAATTATTCAATGTCCATTTAAGTATAGAGTCATTAAGAAGCAACCTTTTGAGAAATTCTAAATAAAAAAACTAATTCAAAATTACTAAAGCCATGTGATAAAAAAACAATTTCAAATCTTTGGACATAAGATCATAATTATTCAAGTAATATGGATTAGAAATCCTGTAAATAAGAAGTCTCCATTTACATTATTATCAACATATATGCCATCCAATGCTTCCTTATCAATGTTGATATGTTGATTGTGCCTAACGACATGATGATGATGATGCATATCGACAACGATAAATATGGTAATGATGATTTCTACAATATCTAATAGGATGTTGTTGACAATGATGATGTCAATGTCAATAATGATGATGCATGTGAGTATAACACTATTTGATATTGATTGGTCCTAATGACGATGACAACAATGAGGACGATGACAACGGTGATGATGATGATGATGATGTTGATGCAATGTATGATGTACTTGCCAATGACATTCACTTGTCCTCAACAACATTTGAATGGCTTAATGGCATGAAGAAAAAACAGGGTCAATGGTTTGCAATATGTGGTATAAAAAAGTTTTGTTTTGTTGGTTCATTAGAGGAAATTTGGGGTCTAAAATGGGCCTTATAAGAAAACGTGCCAAAAAAAAATTTTGTGAGTTGGAATTCAAGAACCAATAGAATTTCAATAAAATAAGTCAACCATAATGGTTGAATTGGCATATTTGTCATTAAAAAAAACTACTTTTTNTTCTAAATTGAAATCCTTGTTTAGACCTCCATTCCACGTAGACATAGTTTTTATTCTATTTGAGTTCAATATATGTAACATATTCAAGATTTGTCTCACTGCTATATTG
>LPNX010764902.1:28958-42782 GCA_001517045.1 Pseudotsuga menziesii
TGGACCCCACTACCCAAAAAACAAGAAATACCTGAAAAAACGTGATGATGATGTCATCATCACGTTTTTTCAGGTATTTCTTGTTTTTGGGGTAGTGGGGTCCGTCAAAAGTATGCAGTGTGGGTACTCGTTGGATGCGGAATCAAATTCCGCATCCAACGAGCTCTCCCGATCGAAATTTGAGTAAAAACACAGGGAGATATGTCGAAAATACGAACACAAAAAGTAATTTTTTTCTTTCTTCCTCCAAAATTAATTAATATTATTTTATTATTTTAACCATTATTTTATTATTTTAACTATTATTTTATTATTTTCCTTAGGAGGCCCATTTTAGACCCCAAAATTCCTCTAATAAATATTCTAAATTGAAATCCTTGTTTAGACCTCCATTCCACGTAGACATAGTTTTTATTCTATTTGAGTTCAATATATGTAACATATTCAAGATTTGTCTCACTGCTATATTGATTGATTTAAAATTAAAAAAACTAATATAAATTTATTTAAAGTTTGTTTTTTAATTAAATCTAAATAAAAAAATAAAGAAACCAATATATATTATCATTACACAAATTTATAAAAAGCTTGTCAATTGCCTTTTCATAAACAAAGATAAATATAAATAAAACAAGAAGAGTTGCTAAGGCAACAAGTCCCTGCCAAGCAACTTTGCAAATAAAGATATAATAAGATTTGGCTTATTAAAAAATACTGAAAATAAATGGAGGGGAAGACCTTTAGGTCATTGTCCTTGTCTTGACACATTTGATATTTTATGGTTGTCTCTACTCCTTGACCCAATTGATATAATAAGGAGAGGATGTGCAGTTAGTTATGAGTATGAGGTGAGGACGTGTATGCATAATAATCCTTAGTTATGACTATGAGGTGAGGACGTTCATGCATAATAATCCTTAGTTATGACTATGAGGTGAGGATTTAAAGAGAAGAGGATGTAAAGTCATGTAATGTTTATACGTATTTTGGTGGCGAGTGTCAAGGACAAATGTTGTGAGAAACCACAAATGTTTGGAAGGACGGAATGAGATTACATCATGATCATGCCACCCATAAAATTGAAGGCTATTCTTGAGCCAAAAGTTTTTTTTTAATTTAATTTTATTAATAATCATGGTGCTTCTTTGGCAAAAATGTTTTTTATAACTCATTGTTTCTCCATATCGTGTGCCCAATGACCCCTCTCTATATCAATGGTGCATGACATTATTTGTAGTTGCATGCCATTATTTGTAGTTGCATAACATTGAGTGTTATTTATATAGTACTTGTCGTGAATCCATGGTATTCATGGAAGAAATGAAGTCTTGTAGAGGATGTCTCATCAAACCGACCATTTGAATTTCATTTGATGAAGAATGAGTGGACATTGGCAGCTAGGTTCACATAGGTAGTAGGCACAAAGTTTTGGGTTTGTTTCAGGCCTAGTAGTAGACTAGTAGTTGTTATGCGTTGTTACAACCACAGTTGTTGACACATTGTCACACCTTATATTGTAACCCCAAGTGAATTCGGAGTTAGATTCACATCGATGGCTAGTGCCTCGTAGTGGTCATTCATCACTCGTAATCTTACATAGCTAAGAACAAAGTGCGTGACATGAGTGAATGCGTGATTATAATTTATGATATTTCCAATATTTTGAATTACAAGTCAAACTTTATAGCATAGTGATTTCAACATCTTGAGAAATTTACATAGATGGGTAATTTCCAATATTTCTCTTCTTTTGAAATGTTGATTTAAATTATGTCCTTAATCGGAAGGGTAAATTCATATTTTTAACTTTTTTGAAGGATGGTTTTAACTTTACACTCCTACGAAGGAATAAAACCACCTTTTCAAAGGGTTTCAAATTTAAACCGTGAAGGGAACCATATGCTAAGTGATCCAAAGGATATGTTACTTGTTTCCATTTCAAATATTCCAAAAAGATGGAAAATATAGCCAAAGCTAGCAATCTTCACATTTGTTGAGACTAAGGAAAAGGCGCATCAACTCATTCTCCAAACTGGGGAAGAAGTCTAGAAGTCTGAAGTGTGCTGGGACCGGAGAATACAACCAACTAGATCTGCAACCTGCACAAGTATATGAAAGGTTGAGATTAATGCTCAAATATGATGCGGTCTGAGATAAGAAGGCAAGGTGCGTCCACTCTAAAAATGGTCTCCATATCTGCTCAATCACAAGCAATGGGGTTATTTCTAGGTTTTTTGAGGAAAACAAAGTTTCAGCAAATTATTAGTTTGTCTGACATTTTTAATCCAAGCATCATCACGTACTTCTATGTGTTTTTTGACCTCCAAATAGTTGCCTCCAGTAGTGAGAGGTTTCACTTTTCAAATCTGGGCAAAGTTTTAGGGCTTTCAAGCAAGGTCAATCCACATTCCTATAGTGGTCGTTTCAAGTTCCAAATCTTGGAGATGCCTTGTCCCAAATGCCTTCTCCTCAATCTCAACTAGCAGTGACATGACCATCATCCGTATCTCTAAAAATACATGCATCATTTTGATTAGATGCATCACATAATAGGGGGTAGGTTGTATATTATGCGTAGCCTCTGTAATGGATTAGAATTGCAATAGTAAGAATATGGAACCGGAGGAAGAAAACATGTTTAGGGACTAGTTTAATTAAAATATATCAGTGTCTTTATATCTTACAATTGATCCATCATTTGCACCGGCCCCATGATGATTTGGATTGATCCTGAGTGCAACCTGAATGAATAGCAATTTTTTATTTCATCGTCAAAAATCCATGAGTTGTTTTTCCTAGACCCAATATGTGGAGGATAAACATTGCAGTGGAAGAACCCTTGATTTCTCATGCGAATTGAATGAACAGTTGGGCACGGGATGGAAAACTTGCATTTCATGGCATGGTTTTCTCAAAGTTGTGGAGAACGTCGAGTTACTAGGAAACCTGGATGCCTTATTTTTTTATCATTGTTCCATTGATGGGATTCCCACGTTTGGGGGTGGTTAGATTATTCATGGAATAGTGGAGGAGTAGGCAGTGCTTAGAGAGAGGGACTCTATCTGGACCCATTGCAAGGATTTGGGAGGGGAAGGGGAAGATACAGTGCAATTATTGCAACAAATCCATTCGTTGGGGTACAAATGGTACAAATTAGCATATGGCTCAAAGACATGGAAAAGATGTAAGTATGTACTTAGTACATAGAATCTATCTAGTGTAGTATGAACTCAGTACATTAATGATCCAATAGTATGAAGGTACAAAGTAGGATTCAAGAAGCTGGCACATGTAGATTCTTTAGGTTTGATACTATAGGTGTGTTCAAGGCTTGCAGTCTATCATCCTACATCTTCTAGGAGCTCAACTATGTGCTTCCTGCCTAAGAGAGATCTTTCCTTAACTATGAGATCAATGAGAACCTGCTCCTACCTTGTCCATAATAGTGTAGTAGTTACTATCTCTGTGCTGGAACACCAAGCTCCCTTTGCCTCTTGACTCCCTCTCCAAATGGGAATCCTGCATTGAACTAATTTGTTGATTTCTGAAGTGAGCTCCCTCTTACATTGATATTCCCAGTTGTTTCTCTTTAGTAAGGAACAAGTCATCAACATCTAAGAGAAAGACTAGAGGATGGTACTGAATAACTTTAAAACACAAGTTGGGGTTAGCAGCAAGCCATGAAGGTAACTGTCAAATATTGCATACAATGTCCTTGGAGTACACTTGGAAGCTTCTCTTTTGTAATCATATGACTTAACTGACTCTATCATGCTGACACTTAGGAGGATGAACATTTAGAATAACTAGTCTTGCATCCTATGGGGCCTCCTTCTCCCTCTGTATCTGAGCAATCAACTCCCTTTGGAACTGTGCATCCAACTCTGAACATAAATAGGATCTAAAAACTTCATCACTTGTCCTTTAGAGCAGGTCATATCATCCCTCCTCTTGTAGGTATTTCCTACAAGTTAAATTTAGTATGATAGTCAGTAATAACCAAATTTTATTGTAGTATGAATTTCACATAAGAGATGCCCGGGATTGACCCATCCATTGTGGTCCATGAGATTAAAACCTATCCCACAGCTAAACCTGTTAGGTAGAAACTTAGGTAGGTCCATCCTTGGAAGGCCGTAGCTATTAAAGCTGAAATTGAGAAAATTCTCAAAGCTGGGTTTATTTATCCTATACCCCTGACAGAATGGGTATCAAACGTTGTCCCTGTCAATAAAAATCATGGCACCATTAGAGTCTATATCAATTTTAGGGATTTGAATAAAGCTTGTCCCAAGGACAACTTTTTGACTTCACACATCGATCAGATTATCAACAACTATGCTGGAAGTGTCATCTTTTCATTCATGGATGGATTCTCTAGCTATAATCAGATTGAGATATTACTCTCCGATCAGCATAAGACATCATTCATTTTCCCATGGGGAACCTTTGCATATAAGAAGTTACCTTTCGGCTTGAAAAATGCTAGAGCCACGTTCCAGCGTGCAATGTCCTATGCATTTCACGATATTAAACATATTGTTCAACCATACCTTAATGACCTCCCTGCTCATTCACAGCGACAGGAGGACCACCCTGGTCATCTTAGAGACATATTCCTGAGATGTCGTCATTATAATTAACGGCTCAATCCACATAAATGTGTTTTTTGCGTTGAGACGGGATGTTTGCTAGGATTTGTGGTATCCAAAGATGGCATCTGGATCGATCCTTTGAATATTGCCGCTATTTTGGATCTACCAGCCCCAACTAATCTCCTTGAACTTCAAAGTTTGCAAGGGAAGGAAAACTTTCTCCGCTATTTTGTGTGCAATTTCACAGAGAAAATGCACAGTTATATGTGTCTCCTCAATAAGAACACTCCATTCTTCTAGGATGACTAGGACCAACATGCCTTTGATAATCTTAAGCATGCTCTGAATCATTCACCCATGATACACCCCCTGGATTATTCAAAGTACTTTCTCTTGTATATTTCTACCTCCGCTACTACCATCGCTATGGTTTTAGTGCAGGACAATCTCCATGGTCAGGAGCACGTGATTTATTACGCCAATAAGAACCTTATGGATTCCGAAACCTGTTATTCACGCATGGAGAAATTAGCATTGGATAAGGTCATTGCTGTACAAAAGTTTCGTCACTACATTCTGCTCCGCAATACCACCGTATTGGAAAACTAGAACCCGATGTATTACATCCTGACTCGTCAGGTGATCGAGAGAAAGTAATCATGATGGATCGTTATCCTTCAAGATTTTGATCTGGAGTTTGCCAAGGCCACATCAAAGAAATCCTTGGTCTTTGCAGAGCTTATGTGTGATCTTCCCTGTGCTACAACGAAATCTGAGCCAAGTGATTCATTTCTGGATGAATTCCCATTCCTGATTAGCACTACTGATCCATGGTATGGATATTTGTTGATTTATCTCCAAACACAACAGTTTTAGCTGCATTTATCTCGTGATGATCGCCGCCGTATCCGTCACCATGCAACATACTATCTTATCCTGAATGATACCTTGTATAGATGTGGGATTGACTCTATTCTCCGGCGATGCCTCACCCATGAGGAGGTTGAACATGTGTTGAATGATTGCCACTCTGGAGCATGTGGAGGTCATTTATCTGGGATGGCTACAGCCTAGAAAATCCTTCGCGCTGGCTATTTCTAGCCTTCTATCTTCAAAGATTGTCATGAGGATGTTAAGAAATGTCCACCTTGTCAACATTTTTATCTTAAAAAGCGTACCCATCCTACTTCGCTACACCCCATCATTACCATTGGCCCATTCACCAAATGGGGGATTGATTTCATGCACTGTCAGCCTACCTCAGCCGAGGGGCATGGTTACATCATCATAGCCATTGATTTTTTCACAAAATGGGTTGAGGCCATGCCTACATATGCAGAAAATGGTAAGACAGCCGCTCTCTTCTTGTTCAATCATATCATAGCTATCTTTGGAGTTCCGCAGTCCATCATTACTGATCACGAATCCCATTTCCATACTCAAATGATGGAGGAACTGAGTTCCAAGATAGGTTTTCACCATGAAAACTCTACGTCGTATTATCCGCAAGCTAATGGTCAGGTAGAGGCCATTAACAAAGTTTTGAAAACTATGCTTCGTTAGATGGTTGGAGATCATAAATCCAACTGGCACCATGTTCTTTTCTCCGCTCTTTGGGCTTATTGGACTTCTATGAAAAAAACTACTGGTTTCATGTCATTCCATCTTGTTTATGGACTTGAAGCTGTCTTACCGATCCAATGTCAGATTCCATCCTTACAACTTGTCGTCAAACTTCTCCCAGACAATTCCGCAGAGGAAGAAAGATTTTTGTACTTGAGTAACCTTGACGAGACTCGGAGAGATGCTTCCTTGTCTAATGAGGCACATAAGAAATGCATCAAGGCGTAGTATGATAAATCCATCCAGCCTCATATTTTTAACTAGGGTGACCTAGTATTGACTTATGATCAGAGATATGACAAACTAGGGAAGGGTAAGTTCGAGTCCATGTGGTACGGACCTTTTGTTATTTCTAAGATGTTAGAGAAAGGAACTTAAGAGCTCGTTGATTATGATGGAATCCCTATGGGTCAACCTTGCAATGGGTTGTACCTAAAAATGTACTATGCCTAGGTCTTTCTTGGATAGTATCTTCTATATATGTATATTTATTGACTTTCAGTGTGCTTTTAGTATTTTCAAGGTGTTTTTGAGTTTAGTGTCTGCATCTATTTATACCATGTTTTGGTCATGCAGACAGCTTTCTATGGCTTCGCTAATGGTGCTTTCCGCCACACCATGAATCTCGCCTCGGTTGCTTGGGTCCTATATTCCCCAACTAAATATTTGGTCAGTTCAGGAATGGTTTGTATAGGTCCCGCTACTAATAACATCGTTGAGTATGAAGCGGTCATCAGTTTTTTGACTGAAGCTGCCTCCCAGGATGTTCATGTTCTAGTAGTCTTGATGGACACATAGCTCATGGTTTGCCATTTAACCCATGTCTACACCATTAGAAACCCGGTGCTCCTCTGCCTCTTCCGGAGAGTGCATTTGCTAGAAAGATCATTTGAAACTATTACTTATAGGAATATCCCTAGAGAACATAATGTAGTGGGTGACTTATTGGCTAATTACATCCTATATTGGTATATTTCCCATTCATGACATCAAATCAAACATTGTACATTGTAAATAAACATTCGAAGACACATAAAACTCATAGAAACTGTATTTTCTATTTGAAACATATAAACACCATGTAAAAGTATATATATATATATATATATATATATATATATATATATATAAGTTTACAAAAAATAGGTCCGGAGACCTCATCTGAAGCATGTAGGATTTCAATAAAAATCATTATACAAAATCTTGAAGATGTCAACTTTCAGTACATATGTCATACACTGATGGTGCTCGTGATAGCACATCACTGCTCGAGCTACTCTACATAGCATCCTACTGAATTGACTCGGTACTCTCGCTATGGATCTCTGATATCTAATCGGGAGGTCATCTATGTCAGCATCTGGGATATCCAAGTTCAACCTCTACAGGTTTTCCTCTAGCTCCTCAATGATATCATCACCCCATGGTACAAAGAGGGCTCCAGCTCACCTATCCAATGGAGATGCTCCTCCAGGTTGCGCTGCTCCCACATCTACATGAGAATATATAGGTATCATCACTTAACATAAAAAATACAAAACATTAAAAAACATAAAAAACATTTTCATCCATTTTAGGGCTTCTTGCTTCTTACCAATGTCACCCCACTATCTGCTAGGTGGGAGTGGTAGGTCAGGATCTCTGGTGAAGTCCATGTCTGCGTAAGCATAGTCCTCGACCATGAGGATCTGATCTTGTAGCCATCTGAAGAATGGATCACCGAAATTCACCCTTCCCTACCCACTCCTGTGCGAGCCATGACCTGGACCCACCTCAGCATATGGGGGTCCTGTGCTCTCAAAATATGGAAGACCACTTGAGGTCTCATTTGTGGAACCCACTCAAAGAAGAAGTAGGATAAAATGGAACCAAAGCCAAACTGCTTTATCTCTCCCTGTCGACACTTAGTCAGCTGATCCTTGAATATTGGAAGCATGGATTCTTCCCAGTTGAACACCATGGGTGCCATGGCCTCTATGGTGTACAACATGTGTGCCCTAGAATCATGGTGCATGCCTCTGCATGGTAAATAGGATGGTTTGTAGGGCCCTATCTGTCACTCCTTTGATGGGGATCCTCTTCCCTGATGTACCTATCCCTAGTGCACAGTGACGATCTATAAGCTCTTGAGTGGTAATATCCCCTCCATGAGATCCTGTCAGTGAGATGGGGGCACCCTGTCTCGAGAGACTTGTCAAGAAGTAGATGTCCTCTACTTCCTCCATAAGGATATGGCCCCCCACCTCGAAATACTGCTACTCTGGATTCCACATCTGCAGTATGTGTTCCAATAACCGCTCATGTGACACCATGCTTGGTGTCCAGAAGAACTTCAAGAGCCCACAATCCCATAATGTGGCAATACAACCCACATTTATTTCAGCAGCAACATCCTCATTGTCATGCATTCTTTCTTTCCATATCACCATGTTTTGAGCAACCTCGACCTGCCAAAAACAATAATGGTATGCATTAGAATCATCCTTAAATCATTAAAAATCAAAGGAATGAATTTATTTTGCTCATACTATCAGTTTAAATTCTCCACGGTCGGCACCTCCTGCGCACCATTGAAGACAGGCGGTGGCACCGCCTATCCACTATGTTATTGGCATGGTTCTTAGGTAGTACAGCGTATCCCGCAAGGGGTAGTCGTGGTGCCTTCTTTTAAGATTTTAGGGCTTGCAATCTGAGCCCTAAACCCCGCCAAATCTCAAAATAAATTCTATGAAATGAAAGAAAAGGGTCTTAGCTGTTACCTGCAACTGACGATGCTGAAAATGGACAGTGCAAACTCTCGATATCAGCTACTGAAGATCTGGCTAAGAAAATGCTCCAAGTGCTCTCTGTTATAGGTAAATAGTGAAATGATTTGGTTTTTTACTATTTACATGACTTACATAGGCATTTTTGGGTCCGACATACTATATTTTTGATATAAAATCATATTTTAGTTAAATTTTATCTGTTGCAATCCCTTACTACTAGTTATACATGCATTTTACACTTGTTTCAGAGTTACTTGCAGGATAAGAGAGCTATAGTAAGAAGATTTGGAAAGTTTGTTTATGGATTTTTCGCACTTTCATAAAACACAAAAGGTTGATGAGTGTTTATTACGACACTTTGTCACGCTCGTTAAAATATAGTATCAAAGGTCCAAGTCCATTTCAAGTTTCTTTCCAGGCTTGTAAAAATAAACATTGTGTAAATAAGTGTCATGGAGTCCCCTTTTCACCTCTTTTTCAGGCTCCTTAAAAACAAAAAAGTTGTCAAGTCTATTTTCGATTCTTTCTAGGCTCGTAAAATATGACATTGTGTAAAGAAACCTCATGGAGTTCTCTTTAAACTCTTTTCAGGCTCCCTAAATATGGAAAAGATCATTGAGCAATCTTATATTCTTCACACTTGTTAAAGTATTTGAAGAGTCCTCCATTTGATGGTAGGTTATCTCTTTTTCGGTTTGGATAGGACTATTTACGAAAAAGGAACACTCCAACCAATCTTGACTAGAAGAGTTCTCTAAGGTATGATTTTACACCTTTTTGGGCCTTAGAGACTAAATCATACGAAAAAGGACCCCTTTGGAGTCTTCTTCTGTATTCGTTCAGACTCTCTAAACATGAACAATACCGAGTTTTATTTTAGTGGACTCATTAAATCAAACATTGAGAGACCCACCTTGGGAATGAACCCCTCCTCTCTTAGGTTTTTAAAATATATGAGTCTGGACTTTTCTTTCGACAAGCTATATCGAGTGTTTGTTACCCTCTTTGAACTCATAAAACCAAAAAGAGGCACTCATCGATCATGATGGGGGAAATGGGAAGGGAATCATCTTGTAAATGATGGTAGTTGTTTGTCGTTACCTTTGAACATGGCACTTGTCTGCACATCATGACAGTCAATTGGGTATTCAGCTGATCTCTGTGACAATCCACTTTTATGAGTCATGTCACTCCTTTGAGTCTTTCAAAAGAATGCATTGTCCACTGTCGCATTATGTGTCTGTCCCGTTCATCATGCTGCCAAGTATTTTTGTCATGCCGCCCAATGTTCAAAGGGGATTTGAAGAATTTTTACCTCTACAGTCTACACAGTATTTGTGTCAGTATCTTTGAGTCAGTCATATGGTTACTACATTCACATCATTCC
This sequence comes from Pseudotsuga menziesii, assembly GCA_001517045.1. Lineage (NCBI taxonomy): Eukaryota > Viridiplantae > Streptophyta > Pinopsida > Pinales > Pinaceae > Pseudotsuga > Pseudotsuga menziesii. Next base: position 39,332 of record LPNX010764902.1, read on the forward strand.
AGAACTACGTTCTGAGTTTTGTGTCGTCGATGTGGGACTCATCATGGCCCTCCTTCGATGAGACTATTCCTGTCGACATAAGCTCATCATTTGGGAAATAGTCTTAGAAACAATATTTACTACCTTAAGATCTGTATGCCTTAATGACAGATTCTCTCACTCTCGACATAGGTTCACATCATTGACCTTTGATCGATAGAATAGACTGGGTGTTCGACATCAAGACATCTATTCGCACTCAATAGATTGTACTAGGGTACCTTGGGAATCATTGACATTAATGGTGATCTCGCTCGAACTTGTTAATGGTTCACATCATTAGCCAGTAATCAAGTGGTTTCTACCATGTTCGACTTCAGATCATTGTAATCACATGGATATAATCATACTTTGTGGAAGACGAGACGAAGACCCCAGGTATTTGTTTAAAGCGCTCATTGCTTTTCCACAGGTTGCAATGGAGTTTTGTATATCTAGCATGGATCCACATTTTTATGGTCATGGCTATGCTCAAATTTGCGTCTGTATGACATAGATCTATATTATATGTCTAGTAGCTATGTCCAAGTTTAAGTCCTCTATCACATGGATCTACATTGTATTCTAGTAGCCATGTTTTTTTATTCCTCTCATGGATCTACCTTGTATTGGTCTGTAGCCATGAGTTTGGTTACTCATGTCTATGAGTCAACATACTGATGTACTACAGGTGCTTACTTGAAAACATGCTCCTATCGAGCCAATATTTTCATCTCATGGTAACGACTTGTTGTCTCAAAGATCTCGTTTATCATATCCCTCTAAGTCTCATGCTTTGGGGGGCATCCTGTTATACCAAAATCCTGTCACCATCATGTGATAAGACATTTGACATACCTACTTGCCTAGAATCCCAGCTCTTGGAGTGGAAACCCATGCTAATTGTCAATCTTTCATGAAAATTCCGAGCACCGCGCTTCCTCTATTGTCTAGGAGTGGTACCTTGTTCACACTGCTTATCTCCTATTGCCCACAAGTGGTGCCACCGCTTATGGCCCCTAGTCCATAAGCGTTTTTTACTAGAACTGCTCTATCATTGAAGGAGAAACATGGTACCTTGGGTAAAAAGGGAAAAAGAGAAGTTTCTCGAGGCTTCTAGATGATAAGCCTCATTTCCTCCCTTATCCCTACTATTGTGGGTCAGTTAAGCTTGAGATCCCTCATCCTAGGATCTTAGAGGCCACCTCACCCACTAATATCTCAACCTACCCTATCCATTAAGCCTTATAAATATGAGCTCATAGCCATCATTGAGGGGAGAAATCTTAAGGCATTGTTATGCTATTGGATTGATTACTTGGCCCAAGACCATTTGGGAGAGCATAGAGAGCTAGAGTCGGAGCTTTTGGGGATGAGAATGCTTGGTTTCATGGAGATGCATGTCAACACTAAGGCTTGGTTGTAAAATTTTTCATATTTCTTTAATTCAAGTTGATTTATGTCCCACATATATTGTTGTTGTTTGATTTCACATGTATGATGTTAGATTCCTTAGTCCCTAATATAGATTAGTAGATTATATTCTAGTAGTTTCGATATGTTTGTGTGTTGAATATTTATTGCAGGTACACAGGGTAGAGATTGAAGCATCACATTCCAGGTATCTACAGTGTCTAGGGAGAGTCTTCAACCTCTATCCTCTATTTGTTCTAGATTTGAACCATTCAGACCAGTGGAACACCTTACTGTCCGCAGGAGGTGAAATATTCCAGCTAACAAGTTATACCTATTTCCAACAGTTGCACAACGACTATAGAGTAGATTCCTATGCCCTATCATGATTGTAGTTTGTTAAGTACATCCAATTCTATTCCTTATCCCAGTGTTTCAAATCATGCATGGTTTCCCAAAGAAAAATATTAAAAGACAACCTCATCCTATACTCTATGGCCCCATGAAAATGCTTATATCCAATGCTATTGTGGATCATGTAGATTGTTAGTTTTTCATCACATTAAGCTAGCATTATGATCTTAGGATCTTTTCACTGAGAGAATAACAAGCACAGCAATAAAACACAAGCACATCACAAGAGACAAGAGACACAAAGAGTTTTCCTCGGGGAAACCATAAAGGATAAAACCTCGCAACTTCCTCTAAGATAGAATCAACACCAAAACAGTAAGAGATCTCCCAAAACAGCAGTAGTCTTCTGTCTTCTATCTAGTCCCAAAATTTCCTTCTCCAGTAGTGCGCCACACTTGGGAGAGCAAGTGAAGTATTTCCACAATGTGATAAATAGAGAGACTCTCACTCTCTATTTATATTCATCCGTTCACTTGAATTGCCTTTTCACACGTAGGCTCAACCTAATAATTACTACTTGAGCCTACACCTTAATTAGTGTATAATAACTCAAGTGCCCCGAAACTATGGGGACTTACCTAATGACTTGGTATGACTTGATTACATTATTAATCCTCCCGATCGGAACATCGAGGCATGACCACATGACTCAAATACATAATAGAAACATCCCAGAATAAACATCGGGTTACAATACATAAGATACATAGAAGAATACATTCCGAAGAATACATCAACACTCCCTCTTAACTAGGAAGGTATTCTTTCGACACAATTTTCAACACTGGTCTTCTTCTCTGTATCAGCTGGATCATCTCGTCTTCAAGTCATCTTCGTCTTCAAGTCATCTTCGTTGGATCTGGATCATCTCTCGATTTGGATCAACATAGAACATCATCACTGGATCTGGATCATCTCTCGATCTGGATCAACATAAAACATCATCACTGGATCTGGATCATCCCTCGATCTGGATCAACATAAAACATCATCACTAGATCTGGATCATCTCTCGATCTGGATCAACATCACTAGACTGGATCTGGATCATCACTTGATCTGGATCATCACTGCTGGATCATCATTACTGGATCTGGATCATCACTCGATCTGGATCAACACTGGTGCTATCTCATGATTCTTCTCGTCATAGGAATTTCTATAGAGCCAGCCCTTTTTCATGCTGGTTGTAGGCCTACCCTCATGTAGGTCTTCGCCCAGCACTTACATCTGACCTGCTCATTAGAAAGGCATGCCTAGCACTCACATCTGATCATGTAGTAAACTACAATCCCATCAGAAAGGCCCATCATTCACATTCACTAGCATGATAGGACACACCTACTATCATCTGTGAAATGGCTCAGCACTTACAACCACCAGCATGATAGGACACACCTACTATCATCTGTGAAATGGCTCAGCACTTACAACCACCAGCATGATAGGACACACCTACTATCATCTGTGGAAAGGCACAGTGCTCACATCCACCAGCATGGTAGTACACACCTACTACCATCTGTGGAAAGGCTCAGCACTTACAATCACCAGCATGGTAGGACACACCTACTACCATCTGTGAAAAGGCTCTGCACTTACAATC
>LPNX010764902.1:46003-51003 GCA_001517045.1 Pseudotsuga menziesii
TCCATTTGCATCCAATACTGAAATGGATAGAAGATTGTTCTTAAGTCCTGGAACAAACAATACTTCTTTCATTGTTAGAGACTTACCAGAGTCTAGCTTGTATGAAGATTCCCCACTACCTTTTATTGGATATTGGTAGTCATCTCCTAGTTTCACCTTGTGAGGTGATTCATGTCTGACAGTCTTACAAAGGATTCCTTGAATCTCGTCATATGTTTGGAAGCCCCACTGTCTATATGCCAATCATCATTTCCATGAGTAATGTTACCTGTGAGAGCTGATATCAGAACATATTCATCCTCGCTTGAAGAATCTTCACTTTCATATATGGATCTCTTTTTGGATGGTTCATCATCCTCTGCAACATGAGCATGATGTCTTCTTTGGCCTCGTCTCCCTTTGAAACTGGAACCTCTATACTCATGTAGGTGTCCAATCCAGTTTCTTCAAAGAGATCAAATACTTCTATGCTTGGAAGTTGTCAACTTCACCAAGCTTATCATCAATCTATTGTGATAGATCATATTGAAATGAGAAACTCAAATGGAAATACAAAAGATTAGATCTTACCGATTTGAGGTGTCTGTCCTTGTCTCGGAGTTCGCTGATCTAGGGTTTGTCGCAGAAACCCTAATTTTCAAAACTTGGAAACTTTTAGATCTGATTGGACAAACAGATAGATCTCTTCAAATGGAGCCGTCCAATGTACTCCTTTTCTGAAAAAAATGGAGGGAAGCTCCTGAAACAGGAAGCCTTAATTTACTGATTTCTTCTGCAGAAATGCCTGTTACTGTTTCTATGATATCTCTGAAATTACTAATCGTCTGTGTCTGAAATTTCACACTGAGGTAACCTCGAATTTCCCTGATCCAACACCGTAGGTTTCATTAGAATTTGTTTCACCATTTGGGATTTATGATCCTTTTCCCAAGGTGACCTGTTATAGGACTTTTCAGAATAGCGAAGTTGTACGGCATGCCATGTGTCACTGGTTCATCTTCTAAGTCTGATATTCAGACCACCAAAATTAAAGTCCATTCCCTTTCAGGAACATATTTAGGAATTCCATTTGGAATTTTGTAGCTCAAGATAATGCATATCTCCCCAGATGTCCTGTTTAGGGATGAATTCTGGAAGAGGCTGGAACCCTAACTTGGAGAGATCATATCTCCTGGAGTATAGTGAATCTGAGTCTGATTTTTGGACACAGGCTTCATCCAGATTTTATATTTGGCCCCTGCAACTTTCAGCTTCTGAGACTTCGCCAATCTTAGAATATAGTGTCTGTACCAAAACGTAGCAGTTTTAGTATATAGGGTTTCTCCTAGCTCAGGGTCAAACCAGGGTTTGAATTTCCTATTGTTTCAACCAACCAAATTTCTTGATCCAGGTCTCTAAACTTCGGTTTTGATGAGGAGAATAACCCTATGCTGGTCTCACTCAAAAATTCCTCTTCTATAGAAATCCCTAATTTCCACATCGAAACTGAAAATGCTTGAGATTGGATTCCGCATCGACAGAAAGATGCACCCTTCAATGGGGAGTCATCTTAGCATACTTTTGCTGAAAATATGTGGAGGAAGATCCACAAAATAGGAAGCCCTAGTTCCTGTAGCTGCACAATGTCTTCTTCTCAGGTTAGCTCTGATTCCATGTTAGTTTTTCATCACATTAAGCTAGCATTATGATCTTAGGATCTTTTCACTGAGAGAATAACAAGCACAGCAATAAAACACAAGCACATCACAAGAGACAAGAGACACAAAGAGTTTTCCTCAGGGAAACCATAAAGGAGAAAACCCCACAACTTCCTCTAAGATAGAATCAACACCAAAATAGTAAGAGATCTCCCAAAACAGCAGTAGTCTTCTGTCTTCTATCTAGTCCCAAAATTTCCTTCTCCAGTAGTGCGCCACACTTGGGAGAGCAAGTGAAGTATTTCCACAATGTGATAAATAGAGAGACTCTCACTCTCTATTTATATTCATCCGTTCACTTGAATTTCCTTTTCACACGTAGGCTCAACCTAATAATTACTACTCGAGCCTACACTTTAATTAGTGTATAATAACTCAACTGCCCCGAAATTGTGGGGACTTACCTAATGACTTGGTATGACTTGATTACATTATTAATCCTCCCAATCGGAACATCGGGGCATGACCACATGAATCAAATACATAATAGAAACATCCCGGAATAAACATCGGGTTACAATACATAAGATACATAGAAGAATACATTCTGAAGTTACATATACATCAACATAGATCTCCCAGTGTAAGCACTACAACATCACCCTAGGAAGCGAATTAAAATTATGAATTGGCATCACAATATATCCTAACCATGTGTCCTTGTTGATACTCATTGACTTGATGGAAGAAGGAACTTTGCTTATCCCATGGTGGATAGGATCCATGTGAAGCACCAACTATTGGGTTGATCTTCCTCTTTTGATTCTCCTTATTGCTCCACTTATACATGGCTCTAGGATGATCATGCTTATCTACTATATCCTTGGCATCCACACTAATATAATTGTTGTTGATAGGTCTCATATAGTGGTACACTTATTTTGCTAGGGAATAGTGATTTTTGTCATCCCATTAAGCCAATTTCTTGAGTTTTGTTCAAAATTCCTAAAAATGGTTTATGGATTTCATAACCTGCTTAATCATATATTGTGAACTTATACAATCTATCATCCTTTGCTAACCATTATATACTCATAGTTGTGTACTGATCCTTTTTACCATTATAGAGGACTCTGTAAGTTAGGTTCCCAAATTCTTAAAGGGTGCTAGCTCAATGGAAGAGCACCTGCCTTACAAGTAGGAGGTTGGTTGTTCGATTCCTCCATGCCCTAATGATATTATAATATTGGTTTAAAACAACTAAATTTTTAACCAAAACATTAGAGATAAGTGACCAAATAATGAGAGATAAGTGACAAAATGACCAAAATTCATATATAAAATTAGTAAAAACGACTAAATTAATGAGAGATGCGAAACTAGGCATTACAGAGGATGCAACACGTGGCGCTAATGATAAAACCAAACATGGTGTTGATATGGTATCAAAATAAGATGTTACTTTGGATGTAAAACATGGCGCTACATAGGAATCAAAATATGGTGCAACAAAAGAAAAAATATTTGGTGTCATTTTGGTAGCAAAACACTATGCCAAAAAGGAAGCAAAAATTGGTGCAAATTTGGAAGCGAAAATTGGCACATATTTGGAAATAAAACATGGGGCAAATGAGATGCTAAAGTGGTAGCAAAAATAGATGCAATATTGGATGCTACTTTGAATGCTAATATGGTGCTATTAAAGATGCAAATATGGCACTAACGAGGATGTTATTTAAGAAGCAAAAGAAGACACTCACTAGGAAGCAAAATAGGATGCTATTTAGGAAGCAAACCTCAACGTTGTTTACGAAGCAAAGTTGTACGCTATTTAGGAAGCAAACCTCAATGTTGATTAGGAAGCAAAGTTGGACACTATTCTAGAAGCAAAAAAATAGACACTATTTTGAACGTCATAAAGGATGCTATTTAGGAAGCAAAAAAAGACACTTTTTGAGATGCTTTAAGTTTTGTCCATGACATGTCCCATTTAGCATCTAGTTTAACCACTCAATGTAAAAAAAAATTACACTAAAAAGGGACGCTAAATGGGACGCTAATTCCAATATTTGTTGTAGTGGCCCTCAGCAGAATGTTGATGAAGACCTCGTAGATGGCTCTGCCACCCATGGGTTATGCATGTTATTTCCAGCTTATCTATTTTTGTTTCTTTACTAGTCTCTTGATTAAATTTTCATTGAGCAGTAGAATTGATGAATATATGTTTAAAGCTTGGTTTCCATCTGAAGTGGATACATTTTGTGATGTACATCTAAATTTTTTTTGTATCTTTGACTAGTTAAGATGGTGGTTTTGTCTCAAACCACGCAATACACCTACTTATTATGTAATTTTTGATACTTTAGTATAATAAAATTTGCAACTTTACGAAAAAAAAATTAATCAAATTTAAACTTCCAAACTTATACATCCAATTGAAATTAAATGTTTGTTTTACTAATGCATTGTTCAATAATAAAAACAAAGACCACCCACTGTCCAAAAACCTTGCAAGTATGGGGTGTATAAGTCGACGTATGGTTGGTTTTTGCATATCTCTAATATTACCACAAGGATGTTTAAAAATGAAAATGTAAAACCAAGTTAGGGAATTGGCGGGATATATTCTCTTATACCATTTAGGTTCAAAGGATAAACCACCAATGTTTAGGTGATATAGATTCTAAAAACAAGCTAGAGTTCCAATGTTACAATGTAGATGTGTATGTTGGCATCTAAAATAATAGAGGAGGATGATTCAATGTTACCATTAAAATTTGTTTACACACTAAAATTAAATCTTCAATATTATGTAGAGAGTTGTATCAAATAATTTAAACTTTGGTTTATGTTTTTAGATTTAAGGGTGTGTGCAAGAAGTTGAGAGTCTCTTTTGGTGCGTTAGATGCAATACAAAACTGAAAAAATAGACATACATCAACTTGCATGGATATTTTGAGACACTTACACAATGAATCCTATGATCAGTAAAAAACAAGAAATGTAGGAAATTGAATGACCTTTCCAAATATATAATTTTTTTCTATTGAAAATGTTGTTAACTATCTAAAATTAGATATTTTTTAACAGGCACTTTTTATTTTTGGGACAAATTATAAGGTACATGTTTTTGTGGGTGCAGCGTCTGAATGTCTAAATGATGGAATAAACTTACGAAAACCAGTATACATATAGAGAACATATAGGACTAGTGCACGACTATTTTTGCAATAATAAAAATAATATTTTTAAATTTGTTTTCAATTATCTAAGAGATCAAACCTCGAAAATGATATGTCAATTGTGGGTGCAGCGTTTGAATGTCTTAATGCAATTATTTGGAAATGGTTTTTTTATAGCATG
>LPNX010764902.1:56003-123503 GCA_001517045.1 Pseudotsuga menziesii
TTTGGTAAAATTGGTAAGAACACACGGTCAAAGGGCCGCAATGCAGCTTGTCATGTGTTGTCACAAGCAATTGAAAATAAGAAAACCAGGGTCCTTCATTTTCTCAATCCTACATCTAAACTAGTTAATTTGAATGTAAAAACCCTCCGTAGGTATTCTATTAGAAGAGAACATATTGACAAAACCGCCTAGACAGATTTTTGTGCCTTTATTGGTCAGTTGCCACATCGTGACATGAAGCTAGTTGATGCAGTAAAGGAACTAGTGCAGAGTTTTTGACATGATCACACAAGGTCTTATTCAAACTGTAAGGATGTACTAAAACTGAGAAGGGGTTCAAAGGACCATGAACCACATATTAAGCATCTTCTTGATATAACATAGACAGAACTATATGAGAAATTTAGGAATGAACATAGACAATTGAATTTGGGGCAAAGATCTTTTGAGAAATGTAAGCCCTGGTATGTTAGAATAAATACTCTTCGTAACACTTGTTGTTTTAGATACCATGTAGAATATGAATATTACTATGAAACATTTTTGTAGATTCATCGTGTGTTGCATACTAACCATGTGCAAGATTGCTCCTTGACAATACCATCGACCTCATCAAGAGAATTCATTCATAGTATCATGTGCAATAGGCCTGAGGGGAAAACTTACTATGCAAAATCCTGTTTGGATGGAACTTGCTCCAACTCTACTGGAATGGCATTATTGAGCCAATGTATGCACAAGACTGGAGACAATGAATTTGGGAATATGGTTACAGACATGAAAAGTTTCAAATATATCAGCTATGAAATAGTCCCAGGGAAAGAAAGCAAAAAAATACAATTGGTGACATCTCAGGTACATGCATTTATCTATAAATTTATGTTTGAACAGTTGCATTTCATTCCTTACTTACAAAAAAACCTGATATTGAGATCATTTTGTGTCAATAGGTACAAGTTAGTGTCTTCATCAAGGAATTTATTGAAAAGACACATCAATATGTTCAACATGTCCACTTGGCATGATGGAAGGATGAGAAGTTTAGAATATGCAGAGATACATTTCCTTGTGTTACTATACTTTCAGTTGTTGATTTTGCCGAGAACTACACTCTACAACCGCAAAATGAGATCCAAATTCAGTATTATCACTTTGAGCAGGTTTCCTTGATGGTGCATATCACATATAGGCATGGCCCAAATAGCAGTGAAGAGCAAAGAGAAATTCTAAAGGAATATCACTTCTACATAAGTGATGATAGGTGCCATGACTTCCACTATGTATGTCATTGCTTCATCATGTTCTATGATCATTTGAAGTGTAGGAACATACAGATGGATCAACACTAGATTTGGTCTAATGGATGTGCTGGTCAGTTCAAAAATGCACGCATATATCAATGGTTGTGTTCATTGCATAAAAACTACAAAGTTCCACATATGTGGAACTATTTTGAGACTAGGCATGGTAAAGGAGAGCATGATGGAGCCAGAGCATGTGTCAAAACAACCCTACAAAGAGAGGAATTGAAATTATCTACAATATCTACTATTCGAAATGCTCAATCTATAGTTAGGTGGTGCATGTCAGTAATGGGAGAGGAATCATCTATGTGAGTAGAATCCACAAGAAAGAGACATGTGGAGAGATTTTTTTGGGAGGTGGTAGACATATATCGTTCACATGCATGGGAATGCAAGACTGTTCCTGGGACTCATGGTTTTCATTCGGTTCGAAGCTCTGATAACCCAGTATTTGAAATTTGGACCAGAAAACTCGCTTGTTTTTTCCCTCCTTGTTGTGATGGTGAATAGGATGTGTGTGAATCATTGGATTTGGTTGATGGATGGGATGACATATCACTTCCACTTGATCAGCATGCAATTGTTGAGTTAACTCTGTTGGAAGTGTGGAAATTAAGCCCAATGATAGATTAATTTTACTCACAACAATTATCAATTGTACATGCAAAATCACTCACAAAAGAGACTGAATATGGAGCTGAACACTAAACTGTATTAAGTCAGTGTACAATAGCCAACCCTGTAACATGATAGGTTGCTGCAATAAATAATTACATAAGGGATTCGAATGGATGAGGAGGCAATTCGAATCTAGTCAAAAGCAGGCTTACTAAAATTAAGCAAATCCCCCATAGGTGCATAAAGTAGTTTCCAAAACAGTCAAGAAGATCACGAATTTGAAAAAACACTTAGGCAAGCTAAAAGGCGATGGAAGGACAACTCATGCATGCTTTTCATAGGAGAAAAGAGTGGAGGATGTGTAGGACAAAAAACTAGTTAACCTCACCTAGTCAAACTTCCCCAATTGCCTTAAAGCACTGAAAAAGCAGGCAATAAAGCAGAAAAAGCAGAAGGGTGCCTAGGAGGCCAAGAATAAAGAAGAATTGATTCCTTGAGGTTTCCCAAGTGCTACATGAGTCAAAATAGGCAAGTTTGACAACTATGGATAGGTAGATGACAACTTGCATAAGGTGGAATCATGAAACTAGAAAAATACGACAAAAATAATTAAATTAATGTCTAAGGTAGCTAACTATGGGTTGATTATTCTAACACCCCCACTTAAGCCTGACTTATGAGTAATATATCAGAAAATTATAGGGCCTAGCAACAAAGCTTAGTCACCCTTTACATGCTGCATGTCCATTTAAACAAGGAAAGAGGCAAAAACCTAGTGGGAAAATCCTCCCTTAAACATGGACTGTAAAACAAAATTTGGAAATCTTGTCTTCACTCATGCTTCATAGCATGATCAGCAATCCCCAGCAGTGATTTGAGATTGCTGAAGGTCTTCTCACAAAATGCTTTGGTGAAGATATCAGCTACTTGTTCTGAAGATGAACAGAACAGTAGGTGAATGGTGCCATCATGCACAAGCTCTCTGATGTAGTGCATATGGATCTCAACATGTTTGGTTCTCTGCTTCTGAACTGGATCATTGCAGATTCAAATGGTACTCTGGTTATCATAGTAGATGGTAGTTGATTACTCTGATTCAAAGCCACACTCTCCAAGTAACCCCTGCAACCATAAACATTGAGTTGCTCCATTTACAACTCCTCTGTACTCTGCTTCTGTAGATGAGAGTGCAATGGCACTCTATTTCTTGCTTGACCAGTTGATTGGCCCTTCTGCAAGCATGAACACATATCCTGATGTGGACTTCCTGTTTGTGCTATCACCTGCCCAATCACTGTCAGTAAACCCAATCAAATCAAGATCAGATTTTGCTTTATAGAAGATCCCATGTGTCCTTGTTCCCTGAACAAAGTTAAGGATCCTTTTGGCTGCTTTCCAATGGATCTCATGAGGCTGATCCATGTAACTAAAATCCACACTTACTGCATAGGAAATACCAGGTCTAGTATGTGTAAGATACAACAAACATCCAATCAATTTCCTATACAGTGTATTGTTTACCATAGGTGAAGAATCAACTTCGTCAAGCTTTACTCCTGAAAGGAAAGGAGTCTTGCTTGGCTTACAATCCTTCATTTTGAATTTGTTCAGAAAATCCAAGGCTTACTTGGACTGGTGCACCTTGATTCCAGCTTTGGTTTGAGCAATCTCAAGCCCCAAGAATTGGCTTAAGAGCCCCAAATCTGTCATCGAGAAGGCTTGGTTCATTGCACCCTTCAAGGAAGCAATCTCATCCTTTGAGCTTCCTGTAATGAGAAGGTCATAAAAATATAACACAATGATCATTAATGAACCATTAATTAACTTCAAATAGACATTTGGATCTGATTTGCACCGAACAAAATTCAGTGATAGCAAGAAGCTATCAATCTTGGCATACCAAGCCTTGGGGGCTTGCTTTAGCCCATACAATGACTTGCTCAACCTGCACACAAGAGATGGGTTAGTAGCAAATCCTTGAGGCTGCTGCATGTATATCTCTTCAGTGAGATCTCCATTCAAGAAGGCACACTTTACATCCATGTGATGTACCTCCCATTGCTTTGAGGCTGTAATGGCTAAGGCTAGCCTGATGGAGTCCATCTTTGCCACTGGTGCAAAGGTCTCATTGTAATCTATGCCATGAACCTGTGAGTAGCCTTGGCTACCAATCTGGCCTTGTACTTCAGAGATGAACCATCAGCAGCAAACTTGGTCTTGTACACCCACTTACACTGAACTAGCTTCCTCCACGGGGGGAGATCAACCAGCTCCTAAGTGTTGCTCTTCTGGAGTGAGCTGAACTCTTCCTTCATGGATGCTTGCCATCTTGGATCTCCTGCTGCATATTCATATGTCTAAGGATCTAATTCCACCATCAGATAGCATTTCTCAGCAAACATAGGATCCTTCATGCACAGAGCACTCTCAAATTGAGATCTAGTCCTCCTAGGGTCATTGGGATTCCCAGCTAGCTCTCCTGCTGCATGAATGGTCTTGGATGCCCATTTTGTCCTTGTAGGGATGTTAAGATTTGAAATAAACTCATCACTATCAGACATATCAGAATCAGCATGTTCAACAATCTCTTCACTTACTTTCAGAGGTTCTCGTGGTGAAGAGGCTTCTCCAACTTCCACTGCTGCTAGGGGTTCTTCTTGAAACTGAACACACCTTTCAATGAAGGCTTTGCTTGTGCTCAAATTTATCAGCTTGTACCCTTTTGAATCTTCATATTACCCAACAAATAGACACTCTTGGCTTTGGGGCTGCAAAGCCTTCCTCTTCTCTGTTGGAATTCTAGCCCAAGCCTTTGAGCCAAAAATCCTGAAATGGGTCACATCTGGCTTGTGCCCACTCCATGCTTCAAAGGGAGTCATATCATCAAGATTTTTTTGAGGCATCCTATTCTGGATATAGGCTGTAAAGTTTATAGCTTCGGCCCAGTACTTTGGTGGCAAAGTTTTGGCCTCCATCATGCATGTTGCCATCTCCTTCAGTGATCTGTTCTTCCTCTCAGCAACACCATTCTGCTGTGGTGTGTAAGGGATAGAATGCTGCATCTGAATACCTGCATCTGCACAATAATTAATAAACTCAGACTTGACATACTCACCACCATTGTCAGATCTAAGGACCTTGATTTTCCTCCCAGATTGGTTTTCAACCAAATCCTTAAAGACTTTGAAGAGGCCAAAAACTTCAGACTTGTGTTTCAGGAAGTAAACCCAACAATACCTGGAAAATTCATCTATGAAAGTCAATGCATATTTGGCCTGACTCATGGACATATGAGGGAATGGGCCAGCAACATCACTGTGGCTCAACTCGAGGGGTGCAGAGGTTCTCTCATGACTATCTCTCTCAAATTTATGCTCTGGGTGTTTTCCTAGGATACAACCTTGGCAGACTCCTTTGGAAAATTTTATCTTGGGTAACCCTATGACCATCTCTTTTTCACTAAGATCAGAAAGATACTTGTAATTTAGGTGGCCAAATATTTCATGCCAAATATTGCTTGCCTCATTAGCATGAATCAGAAGAGCAGAGGGGTTTGAGTAGGGTAGGAAGTGTGAGAACATGTATGCCTTTTGAGTATGATTTGCAACTCCTTTTGCAATGAATTTACCACTTGAGATCTCTGTGATATCAAATTCATCAAGGGAGAATATGACCTTCTTTGGAGACCCAGTGTGAGTCATCTGATACACTGATAGGAGGTTGGAGGAAAGACCAGGAACATACAACACATTGCCGAACTGACCATGATCAAGATCAATCCTCCCTTTGCCCAAACTTTTAGTGAGAGAGTCATCTCCCAGTACTATAGGTGGTCCTTTCGACATGTCAAGTGAGGTGAATGCCTCCTTTGTTGAAACCATGTGTCTTGAAGCTCCAGAATAAATGATGAAACTAGGTGAGCTTGATGTGCCAGCAACCAATGCATGAACTCTCTCTCTGTCTTCTGAACTTGATCCTCCTTCTCTCTTCTTTGAGCTGCCTAGAAGGGAGATGCCATTCTTCTCTAGGAGTTGGGTCAGCATGTCTATTTGCTTTTTCATGTAGGATCTCTCAGTATGATTTCCCTTACTGCAGTATGCGCACTTGTTCATTTCTCCTTTGTTCTTCTTCTTCTGGGTGTTCTTCTTGGAACCTTGTGGCTCCTCCGGAGACTTGTTCTTGTCTCTCTTTTTCTCAGGTGGCTTTTTAGCTTTCTTTTTTCTTTTTGAATCCACCTTTGAATCTCCAGCAACCAGAGCTTGGTCTTTGGATGGTTTGATGGTGCCCATCATCACCAGCTTGTCTTATTCTTATGTGAGAGATTCCATGAAATTTGCAAGGCTAGGAATCTTCCAGGTTCAAGCTGTCAACTTTGTGGCATAGAAGGTCGAAACAAACAATGAATAGTTAGGGCCAAGCTTCTAGAGTATGGCCAAGACCAGCTGATCATCCTTCTTTTCGATCCCACATTGTTTTAGCTGCAAAACAAGTGCTTTGAACTTGGAGAAATAGAGTTGCAGGGATTCAAAGCTACTGGGACTCAGGGAGATTAGTTCATTTTTGATTTGATGTCCCCTCATCTCATATGTCTTTCCAAAAATATCAGTAAGCTTCTCCCATACTTCATTCAATGATTTCAATCCATCAAGATGGAAAAGGAGGTCTCTGGAAATACTCAGACACAAGAGACCATAGGCCTCATCCCTCCTGTTGTGCCATTTTATCTTCTCTGCAGCTGCATTGGGCTCTGCTTCTGTTGCCATAGTCACCCTGTAGAGGCATTTCGCTCTCAACAGTATCTCCATCTCTGCTTTCCATTCAAATAAGTTGAAGGGAGTCAAGATGATCTTCTAAGATTGATCCATAGCTCAGAAATTGTCTCGGCTGTTAGTAGAAGGCTCCCAGTCACTGATGTCGAACCTGCAAAACAATTTTGAAGGAGAGAAATCGATCTACAATGGCTTTTATACTGTGTGGAAATCAAGCCCAGTGATAGATTAATTTTACTCACAACAATTATCAATTGTACATGCAAAATCACTCACAAAAGAGACTGAATATGGAGCTGAACACTAAACTGTATTAACTCAGTGTACAATATCCAAACCTATAACATGATAGGTTTCTGCAATAAATAATTACATAAGGGATTCGAATGCATGAGGAGGCAATTCGAATCTAGTCAAAAGCAGGCTTACTAAAATTAAGCAAATCCCCCATAGGTGCATAAAGTAGTTTCCAAAACAGTCAAGGAGCTCACGAATTGGAAAAATCATTTAGGCAAGCTAAAAGGTGATGGAAGGACAACTCATGCATGCTTTTCATAGGAGAAAAGAGTGGAGGATGTGTAGGACAAAAAACTAGTTAACCTCACCTAGTCAAACTTTCCCAATTGCCTTAAAGCACTGAAAAAGTAGGCAATAAAGCAGAAAAAGCAGAAGGGCGCCTAGGAGGCCAGGAATAAAGTAGAATTGATTCCTTGAGGTTTCCTAAGTGCTACATGAGTCAAAATAGAAAAGTTTGACCACTATGGATAGGTAGATGACAACTTGCATAAGATGGAATCATGAAACTAGGCAAATAAGACAAAAATAATTAAATTAATGTCTAAGGTAGCTAACTATGGGTTGATTATTCTAACAGGAAGAAGAACAATCATCTATTTCTATAGATTTTGATCATGTATAAGACCTTGTACAACCTAGTATGATGCATTTCCTTAACAATTTTTTGTAAAATTTACGTAGTATTGAAACTCACATTAATGGCCTTGTGTCACATGAAAAATATTTGATCATATACCTACAATCATACTATGCAAGAGACATATACGCAGTGGTTGCCTCAAAAGATAGTGAATGGGGTGGTGATTACTGGTTGGCACGTTGTATATAGGGAAAGCAAACCCTCATTATGTCCATGACTGATGATGAAAACAACCACTTCCCCATTGGGTCTATGGTTGTTAAAGGTGAATATCTTACACATGACAACAACGCAAGAAAGAAGGGTGGATATGTTTATAGGGATTACAAACCAAGTGCAAGTGTGTATCACTTTACCAACTTCATCATTGGTACAAACCTCTAGGTACGAACAATGCCTAGCTGGAATTCATCGAAGGTACGCTACTTCTTACCGAATACAGAGCATGAGAGACTAATGGAGACCATCATTATACGATATGATCCGGAGGGCTTGGTTGTATGATAATAGGTGGGATCTAGCATGATGAGGTATGTATCATAATTTTAATTTTCCCATCTATTTTTCTTGTACGCTGCTTCTTACCAGATACAGAGCACGACAGACTAATGGAGACCATCATTATAAGAGATGATCCAGAGGGCCTGGTTGTATGATAATAGGTGGGATCTAGCATGATGAGGTATGTATCATAATTTTAATTTTCCCATGTATGTTTTTTATGAATATGTCAATTTTGTGTTCTTGATATGCGAAAATTTCCATAATCTTGTTTATAAATATGCCAAAAGTTCTCTTGTATGTCAAGTTAATGAACATGCCAAATTTTACATATGATCAATAAACCATATATATCAATCATATGAAAATTTCAAGATCTCATTCACATGATATACATAACATTAGAATACATACATGTACCTTTGTAGGTCATACCTATCAAAGTTCTTTGTATTCTCTCTTACAGGACTAAAACCCTAATTTTTCAAGTAGGTAATATTGTCAATGTTTTCAGCCGATATATACAACTAGGATGATGGAAACAAGATGCCGCAATGATAAAATTATGTTTTAAGGCTTGTATAATTTCCGTCTTGACAACTCACCCCTTATACCCGCATGTCCATTGCCAAAGGGGTAGTGCCTAGTAGTGTTGGAATTTCATCTCATTTTTTTTATTGAGAAGTTGAATTTCTGCTTAAAAGATAATAAAAGATAATAAGAGATTTATTTAACTTTGTTTTTAGTTGATTATGTTTTTTTGAACATTGAAAGTGGAAGAAAATAACCTACTAATATTGACACAAACAACTCAAAAGTAACATGTTTCAACATTATGCATATGAAGTATTCAAAAGTAACATGCGCTAACATTATGCATTTGAAGTCAACATCATACATGTGAAGATATTAAGTGATAAACTTAATAAAAAAATAAAATTTTGAACCTCTCATGCTTTCGAAAGGTTAATGTTTCATGTAATGCATAATAGAAAATTTTGGGAGGTTGACATGTTGGGTCATTGGTGTAATTGAAAATGTGATATTTTAATTTTCAATTAAAAGATATGATTTTATTAAGGAGTTAATTTCCAATTAAAAGATAACCATAAACTCATTTACTCATGTTTCTCATTGATCATGTATTATAAAAATCTTGGAACAAAACAACATACTAGCAATGACAACTCGACAACTCAAAAGTAACATTAAGTCGTTGATGCATAGAAATCCATGAGTAGTGGGGATGCAGTTGGCGTTGCCATATTTCCCATGCCCAAACACGCTAGTAGGAGTTGACAAAATTCAAAATTGTGGCTCCATGAGGTTTTTTGCACACTGGGCACAAGTCCACTAGGTGTCCCTGAATGGTATATGGAGGTGACCTGCAACTCGCCATAGATCGATGCTCGGGCTTTCGATCGATGAACCATTGATTCCGTTGGATTTGTGACATGGGATTTTGGCTGGGGGGGGCCTCTCCCTCCTATCCATTTCTCGGTGACCTCCTTCTACAGTGGTTTCTGAAGCTAGGGTTTCGCTCAGTAGGGGACAATGTAGTCACGCCAACGAGGGATAAAGCTTGAAAGCCATAGATGGTGGGGATGTGGTTGGTGTTACCATATTTCCCATCCCCAAACATGCTAGCAGGAGTTGACATAATTCAAAATTGTGGCTCCATGAGGTTTTTGGCGCACCGAGCACAAGTCCAATAGGTGTCCATGAATGGTATCTGGAGGTGACCTGCAACTCACCATAGATCGATGCTTGGGTCTTCGATTGACGAACCATCAATTTTGTTGGATTCGTGACGTGGGATTTTAGCTAGGGGAGAGCCTCTCTCTCCTATCCATTTCCTGATGACCTCCGTCTATGGTGGTTTCTGAATCTATGGTTTCACTCAGTAGGGGACAATGCAGTCACGCCAATGAGGGCCAAAGCTAGACAATGCATTTCATGCCAACAAAGCCCAAACTTGGAAAACCCTATCCCTAACTAGGGTTTATTGTTTAACATGCATGGCCCATAACCATAACCCTACCAAGGAAACCCTAATCCTAACCCTAATCTTATCTTACTGTCACAACTCAATTCAGAATCAATCTAATGTCCAACTCAACTTTTTCAAATCCGGTGGACTTATGCTTCAAATCATGTTGATTCACGAAGTTGGTTCTTAGTCTTTGTATTCTATTGTAGTTCCTTTAATGCTGAGTGATTATTCATTGGGTGCATGAGGTTTGTTGAATAGTTTTGTTGGTTGTAGATGAAATGTGAAGCATGTATTGCACTTAGTTTTATTAAATTACACTTGAGCATTGACTTAACTTATAATTTAATGAATCCAAACTCACAATTTTTAATTAGATATATCCAATTGGTGTCCAAGTAGTGAGTTCATTGAAACCTTGAAATACATTGTATTGCACTTATATTTATTAAATTACAAGAGAAAGAACTTTGACTTTAGTGTGCATGTAGTGAGATCATTGAAACCTGTAAATATAATAGTTTTTTCATGCACGGTTTTCATTCTATGCCCCGGGTAGGGATTCAATAGGTGTCCCTAAAAGCCTGTAGGAGGTGGGATTCAACGTGGCATAGAATCATGACCGTTGCTTAGATCAACGAACCGTCAACTCTGTTGGATTCAGGACATCGGCATAGTTCTAGGGTGGCCCTCTAATCTGGTTCCATGGACAAGAGACCATTTTTCTGGTCTATTTTGGAAACTAGGGTTTTGCTCAGTAAGTGAATGTGAAATATTTGCAAATGGGGGTCAAATTCGCATATTGCTCAACCGTGAAGGTGTGGCTAGCGTTCCCACATAACACATGCCTAAACATGCTGGCAAGAACCACCAGAAGCCCTTTTTGATGCACGGTTTCCATTCTATGCTTTGGGTAGGGAATCAATAGGTGTCCCTGAAAGCCTGTATGAGGTGGGATTCAACATGCCATAGAATCATGACCATTGCTCAGATCAACAAACCGTGAGATCCGTTGGATTCAAGACATCGAGATAGTGCTAGGGTGGCCGTCTAATCTGGTCCCATGGAGAAGAGACAATTTTTTGGTCAATTTTGGAAACTAGGGTTTTGCTCAGTAAGTGAATGTGAAATTTTTGCACATGGGGGTCAAATTCACATATTTCTCGACTGTGAAGGTGTGGCTAGTGTTCCCACATAAAACATGCCTAAACACGCTTGCACGACCCACCGAAATCCCTTTTTGATGCACAGTTTCCATTCTATGCCCCGGGTAGGGATTCAACATGTGTCCTTGAAAGCCTATAGGAGGTGGGATTCAATGTGCCATAGAATCATGACCGTTGCTCAGATTGAGAAACAGTCATCTCTGTTGGATTCAATACATTGGGATAGTGCTAGGGTGGCCCTCTAATCTGGGTCCATGGACAAGGGATCATTTTTTCGGTCAATTTGGGAAACTAGGGTTTTGCTCAGTAAGTGAATGTCCAATTTCTGCACATCTGGGTCGGCTTTGCAAATTCCTTGACCGTGAATATGTGGCTAGCATTCCCACATGGAACCTAACTAAACATGCTTGCATGACCCACTAAAATCCCTTTTTGATGCACGGTTTCCACTCTATGCCTCGATTAGGGATTCAACGGGTGTCCCTAAAAGCCTGTAGGAGGTGGGATTCAACGTTCCATAGATTGATGACCGTTGCTTGGATCGATGAACCGTCAGCTCCGTTGGATTCAGTACATCGGGATAGTGCTAAAGTGACCCTCTACTCTGGGGCCATCGATAAGGGATCATTTTTTTTGTCAATTTTGGAAACTAGGGTTTTGCTCAGTAAGTGAATGTGAAATTTTTGCACATAAAGGCCAGCTTGAAGGCGATTGTAGATCTTCCCCTCATCCAAGAGATGTGAGCATTTGTATGATGAAATGCAGGAGGAGACAATTCCATTCCGTCAGTAACCATGTAATGGAACATGTTTATGCTTAGAAACAAGTGGCCATTCTATTATGCCATTATTACAAAATATATATATCTTCACACTATGAATGCTTCGAATAATACTCCATAAACATGAATTTATAAAACAAGATTTAGAATAGTACTTCTCTAATCAATTTAAACTATAATAAAATCACACATAACTTTCATCTCTTTCAAAATTGTTACTCGAGGCCATTCATCAAATGCCATGTACATTAACAAAATGATAAAATAATGTGCAGGATATAGTCATAACCATTATTTTTAATCAACCTTATAATACTCAGATACTTTTGGGTTTGATGTGTATCCCATGTATTCGTTAGATGAAAGTCATCATGCCAAACAATAATTTTATTTATGTAGACCACACTAGTGCATCACTTAAGTGTGTCAACTTCGTGCATCCTTTAAACGTTTGTTAGGTTGTTATGTGGGTAAGGTGCTTTTGTATTCCACCAAGTTGGATCAGTTGCTTAGCTGTACTGGGTGCTTATGTGTATTAGACCTATGTTCCATATTTTTGAATACAATTTAACATTGTTAATATAACATTGTATATGTAATTGGATCGTGGTAAAAAACAATTAAAATGTACATTTTTGTCATTACGTAATATTGTAATTGTGCATTGTTCTCAAATTTATAACTAATATCTCCATGCAATTGTAAAATCTATAAGAAAATTGGGAACATTACACATAGAAACATTCTTCGCCACTCGTGTATAATCACACTTAAAATACTGAGCCATGAATATCTCAAGAGCCTTGATATGAAATATTTTTTATATCATGAAAGTTATCATACAAAAATAGAAGGCCTATCTATGGCCTATCAATGTACATGTATCAAAAACATATTTGATGTACATGTGCAAACAAAAGTACATCTGTCTTGGACCACGCCCCTATACTCTAACTCCAGATTGTACATAAAAATACATATTTCTCCTGGACTAACACATCAAAAATCTAACTTTCTCTTATTTTCCCCGGACCCTGATGCTTTTCGGCTCTGTCTACGACCACTGTGCATCTCTGGCGACAGCAAATCAATGACAATATTTCTTGATCAGGTAACTGAACTAGGACTGTCCATCAATGACAAAGTTTGAAAATTTAAAATATGAATTAGTTGTAAATAAAACAAAGACTCACTACATCCATCGAGGGTATAGGTGCCTCTGGTGTCGAGGGTATAGGTGCCTTTGCTGTACTTTTCCTTACAAAGAGCCTCTCTTTCATGCTTCTCTGCGAATAAAAAAAAATATGTCAATTATCTCAAGAATTATCAACATGTACATGAATGAGAAAGTACTAATCAATTATGTAAAAAATGAACATCTCATCGAAAAAACCATTTCTAGGGGATTATGTTGGGACTCTTCAGTAGTAAGAGGAGCCGTAGGTTGAAAATCAACCTCAGTTGCATGCACTAATGGACCAGGGTGTGGCTACATTCACCAAATGATTAAATAGTTAGACATCGTGCATTTCCATAAACAATACAAATGAAATGTACAATTACAAATATTCAAGTAGATGTACCTCAGTGTGACTTATCCCTATTGTAGATGTGGCATTGACCACGGCATCAACAATCCCACTAAGGTCTGGCACGGATGACTCTACATCCTGATGCTGTAAACATGTGAAAATAACATTAAGAAAAAACACTTGTGAAGTGAATTCATAGCTAACCAACAATTGCAATTGGAAATGTGTACATTACCATGGGATGAGTAGGCTGATCCTCATGCACACCCACTCTCTTCAAGGAAGAGGGACCTCATCTGGTCTAAACAACCCCCTTATCTATGTTTGGACTATGAGGAGATCCAAACCAAAGAGGCGGTGTAGGGATCTGTGATGACGTCTACATTCGTAAAGTGTTACCATAGTTAGACATAAATTTGAATGGATGGAATAATATGTACTGAAAAAATAACATGTTGTAATATACTTACCCCTTCCTGGGACATATCTCCACCATGGGAGTGACCACTTCCATCAATTTCTTGCCCCTCTTCAGACAGTAATAGCATCTGCAAGTTTAAAAATTATAAACATTAGCGATCTATAAAGGAGTGTACAGTAATAAATTTAAATAATTCAAACAAGATTCAGTCATAACCCATGTACTTACATTATTCAAGTAATCGTAAATTCCACCTTGGACTATGTCGTTGTTATCAACGTCTCCAGCATCACGTTCTAAGTGGGGTTCCTGCAACTTCAAAAATTGTAAATATTAGACAATTTAATAAATTAATGAAGACTAACACATGCATTAACAAAATTGTATGTAATAACAAAATGACAAGTGTTTAAATATTACCTCAATGGTGGTTCTTTGGGCCTCAGGTACAACCACACCGGGTGCAGTACCACCCCTGTGAGAGGCATAAATCTCCTACAAGAGTAAATATTGCATATATTACGAATCTTTTAATATCTTACATATAGTATGGAAAAATTAAAAATTGAACAATAACAGAGTTTTAAAACAATGTCCTTACCTGATCACCAGTCATCGTAGTGGTACCATGTCTTGGTCCAAGACCATAACAGGGTCCCCCACAGGTGTTTATTGATGTTCCTAGAAGAGCAACTTCGATATTTCGAATAGAGGCAAGGGATTTACCATATTTGTTTATGTATTTTAGGGGAATATATGAATTCTACTTGATTTTTTTTAGTTGTATATGCAAGCTTGCAACATAATTGACAAACTTTGCATATTTGTTAATTTTCGTTTGGATTCACAATAGTGAAGATCGTTTGTTTTTTATGAGTTAATTGGGGTTTTGGTTTACATTGGGCATGTAAATTACTTATGCAAACTTACAATGTGCTTGACAAACTTTGCATATTTATGGATTTTGGTATGGATTCACAAGGATCCTTGTGAATATGCATATGGAAATAGTGAAATTCATTTGTTTTTTGAGTTAATTGGGATTTTGGTTTCCATTGGGCATGGGAATTCTGGTAAATAATCAAAATTATTTAATTCTTATCATTAAGTTGGGGAATTGGTTTCAATTGGCTAATTACATTGGGGTTCTTGTTTCCATTGGCCAATTCCATTGGGGTTTTTGTTTCAATTGGCCATAATTTAATTTAATTTGGTTTAATTTTTCAATCTAGGGAAAATAAATTGATGAAAAAAGAGAAAAAAACATGAAAAGAAATGAGGAAAATACCTCACAAATAGGAGGTTTATCCAAAGGTGGAGATGGAGGGCTTTGGCACACCCAAAAACGTGTTCGCCCAGTCGATATTTGCTCCAACATTGTCCAATAGCTGCGCAATCAGGAGAAAAAGATGGCCTCAGCCTATTAAAAAAAAACAGGCTTTCCAAATCACGCCTCCGTTTTAGTGAACAAAATAGCGCATGCAATTTTGTTCACTAAAACAGAGGCGTTATTTGTTTTACTATCCTAGTTGGCATGCCTATTGGTAGCCTTGGGACTAGGCTTGGTAGGTTTGGGATTGCTTGGGATGATTTCTTTTTTTTGGATTAAGAGTGATTGACTTCACTCCACCATTGCATCTAAAAGGTCCCTCAACTTCTTGCACATGCCCTTAAACTAACTGCATAAAACCAAAATATTATGTACTTCATTTAATTTGGCGTATGGTTTTTAAGTAGTTTGTAGAATTTAGTTTTTGTGGGAGTAGAAGTTGAACTTCTAGATTGTAGGTGGGAAAGATGGGTAAAACTAATGAATGCTTTCCATAAAATAAAATTTCAATTAATTAAGATGGAGAATAAGGAAATTGCAATAATTTCCATGTCAAAATGAGTTATCAAAATTAATTAACCAATAATAAAGTAAGCAAAGCAATAAAGGAAGAATCCAAAATGTTGTGATAACATGATTTTCTAAGATTTAAAAAAAATTAAAGCCCGCCTATTATTTATATATTTGTAATATTGTTTAGAATAAATTATTAATATACCTCGAAATAAAAGTATGAATAAAAGCAATTTGTACACTCCTTTACCTACCCAAGATAGAACTTGGCAGTCTAATGCGTCACATGTCCAATGTTTTTATGTACCTTCAACGAGCCATGGAAATGACTCTGTATTTATGATTTTTTACAAGTTTTCTAAAATGTTCATTTTGTCACCTTGTAAAAATAATCGTAACAAATCTCATTTTTAGGTTCTTCGTTGAGCATGTTTCTATTCATTTTTGGCTCTCATGAACAATTATTTTAGATTAGGTTTTTGAGTAATTTTTTCTCTATCCCATGGTCATTAATAGATACAAAAATGACCATATTGACTACCTTTCACCCTCAAATTGATGGATAAACATAGATGGTCAGTGTTATGATTGTCCATATCCTTAAATGTATAACTCCAAACATCCATGGACATGTGATGATAGCCTTCCTTATGTTTAGCATAGCAAAAACATTCCCTCCATAGATTTATTAGCCACAACAATTTTGAGTCATGTTTTAGTTTCTAGCCTTTAACCCCAATTGACATAAAACTACCCCTTGCACATGTATAGGAAGAATCGTCCTATTCTTAAATATTTTGAGTGAATCTAGCACATACACCAACAAGTTCATGATATTTAAAAAAAACTAGTGCTAAGTACAAGCATTTCCACTATCAACATTTGGTTCCACAAAATTTTTAGGTGGGGTATAAGGTATGGTTGAATTTGAAAATAAGCACCTTGGAGGACTCAATCTGAAGCTCCACCCACTTTCATAAGGCATCGCACCATCAAACCTGTTGTGGGTGAGATTGTGTTTGAAGTAAGTATTCACCCTTTCCTTGGCTTGCAAACTATATTCTATGCGGAATTTTTTTGACCATATTTTCCACCTCTCTTAGAGAGCATAGATGTGGTCGAGCTCTTGTCCCTATAGAAACCAATTATGATTGCAATGAGTTTATTCTTATGAATGCAATGAGCATGCAAATACCCTAAATGGATTTTTTATGCAACATTATTGTCCTTGGGAAATTGCCATATCAAGTGGCTGTTGAAGTCTCACATTCCTTTTGCCACATCATTTCTTAGGGTTGAGTTTTTTTTTCTTTCGGCACAAGGCATTATACATTATGTTAAAAGGCACTTTGGGCCTTTTTAATGGTTTCTTGGGAGTGTGCATAGATGACATATCTCTATTTAGATATAATCTAGAATCATTCTAACTACTCTTTATTTTTTTTCATCTTACATTATTTTCCATTTTCATTCATTAATAGAATTTTGACTCTTAATGTATTATTGTGTTCTTTGTAGTATCTCTATGTGTTTCAATTTATATTTCTTCCTTCATTTTATTCTTTGTATAACAATGATCACCTCTACACATTCCAGGCTTCATCATAACATTCCAGGGTTCATCATAAGGGAGTTTTAACAACCATTTTGAATAAGAAACTTATAGTATTGATAGGAAAACAAGTCAACAAATATATGCAAATCAATTAAAAAGGTATGAAAGTCGATGAAGATAGGGTATTGGACCTAGTCACAATCATTAGAGATTAATATTCTTACTATGAATGAACATAAAAAAGACTATTAACCATAGTTCAAGTATCAAAATTCAAAATAATGTAACATTCAAAATGTACACCATAACTTTTAGTTAAGGATCACATGTAGAGTTGTTTAAAGTAATCTACTCGGAGTGAGAAGAAGATATTGTTTTTCTTTAAAAACCATAATCTTAAAACAAAATTTGAAGCAAACAAATCCAATTGATTTCTTGAAAATCAATCATCCAAACAATAATTTTGGTCAAAATGTTATTTTTTTAATTTGTATTTATCATTTTCATAGGATAAGTGAATTATCACATTAGCGCCTCTCACAAATCCATAAAATAAAAATAGAATTTGAAAATATTTTAATAATTTATTTTGTTTTTACAAATTATTTGAAAAATTTTTCGTCTTTAAAATTAAGGAGCTAATCTATTGAGTAAAAGTAATAAGGGCACACAAATTATTACGATTCAAAGACACATTCCTGCTAAGAGAAACAAACAGGTGTAGCATCCCTAAAAGGTTTACCAGACCCTCCCTCGATGAGGGAAAACAAGTCCAAAAAAAGAGAGAATGAATCTTTTTACAAAAAAACATGTTTGTCAGGTTGTAACTCGTGACATGATAAAACCCAAAGTCCCTGAGACAAAACAAAAAGAACCCCAAGACAAAAACCTGTCTAAAGTTTGTGGAACAACTCCTCGATGATGGGGTATTTGACGCCCGTAGAGATCGGCTTGGTTGGCGCATCCTTATCGTCAGAAGCATTGTCGTCGCTGGAGGAGTCTTCTTTTTCACTGCTGCTTGCTTCACTTTTGTTGGATGGAGGACTTTTGACTCGGAGGGGAGCTATCTTCCTCACCGTAGCCAGGCTAGGAGAACATTTGTTGGCTGAGAGGGATTTCATTCAGCTCTGTAGGGGAGATGGTAGAGGAGATGGGTGCAGAGGTGGAAACAATCCATGGGTACTATAGGGGAGATGGTAGAGGAGGTGTGTGTAGGGTGGAAACAAGGGGGGCAGTGGGAGACGATGGAACAACAGGTTCAGGAGGTGGACTGTAATATCCCAAATACTGATATTCTACTGATTCTATGCAAAATTACTGAATAGATGGGCATGCAAAACTGCCATGCAAATTGCCCTATATTATAGCTAAATTTAGTGTTAGGGTTTGCAGGATAAAATGTAACACTTACCATTGATAAGTTGGCTGAAATGGTCCTGAGAGAATATGCATCCATCAAGAGCTGATCTGGTGAAGAAATGGTGCTCCCTACCTCTAGTGATACCCCAACTACATGAACCCTCAATCAGCTAAGGGTGACGTTTTCAGTGAAGGAGGTGTTTGCTGCAACTGAGAATTTGCAGGAGTGGTAGTCTTCCCATGCTGGAGAGGATGCCTGACACATGCAGAAGTTATGAGATCCCTAAGCAGGATAGAGAATTGAACTGGAGGTTTAGCTGCTCACGCCCCCTTGATTCCCAAATTGTCGAGAACTGCTCTCGATGAGAAAAATAGGATCTGATAATCACCGGGTACTGGAGGATGAAACCAATGATGAGAATGGTGCCAGTATTATGAAGATAAATGAAGATCTGAGGACCCTGTGAATGATTTGGGGTTTTTCGGCTAAAAACCCCCTATGGCTGCACACGTGTCCCTGTAAACAATATCTGATGGATATTGGATAACTGTAACTGGATGAATAAGTTGAAGAGCGGATGGTGAACCTCGATGGTTCACCGTGAATGAGACTAGGGTAGATATTTCACTGCCGAAACCCTGTTAGCTAAAGACGTCGTCTTCAACCCCAAATGTTGTGCTACTACTCAAGAGCTCGAAAATCAATAAGATTCAAAAGTAACCTTCTTTGGTCTCATTACCCTCTTAAATAGAATCTCATGAACTTTTATGGTTTTGATGTCACTTTTAGGGTTTCTGCTTTACTTTTGCATGCATGCAATTCTATTTTAATGTTGACTTTTAAGCTTAAAGAAACAAGGATTCTTCCATTTGACTAATGAGTTGATGCTGAAGGGATGTGTTGTAGTGCTCTAATTATTAGATCCACTCAGTCAATTCCCTCTTATGCAATACCCGCTCAAACCTAAGGGAATTAAATAGGTTAGTGAGTGTTTGGTATGATTAATTAGAAGGAGAACATTACATGGAGGAGGGACACTCTCATGGAGGGGCTGAGTGTGGAAGCAAAGAAAAAGCCGAATCATGAGATTCTTAATGACCTAGTAGTTTCTGCGGTGCTCAAGAGTGCGAGCAGCAACGTTGAGGGCATGAGAGAGCTCATCCTCCCAATCATTAAACATGGTGCACATAGAGTCAGGAATTTCGATATCGAAACCGTCACATCTAACCTATGCATTGAGCAGAGAAAGGCATTCAGAATGTGTTCTCCCCGCACGTCCGTGGCGTGGAGCCTCTTTGACGTCGAGACATGGCTGAGCGATAAAGGGAGACCAAGAGCTTGGAGCCAGGGGAAGAATTATAGAGAGCCGAACCAAGAGGATACAGAGAGCAGACCGGGAGGAAGCAGAGAGGAAATGATGAGGGTGATAGAGGAGCTAGAGCCTTAATCCTTTGTCCCATCGGCCCATGCACTAAGAAGGCTCATTAAGAAGAGCCCGCAACGAGGTGACGACCGTGTACGTTCTAGCGGCCATGAGGTCTCCACGTCCAACTATAGATTTCATGCGCGCATCCATTGGGGTGGATGACGAGGGGGTGATGTTAGGAAGATGACGAGGTGGCACTGTTGCGTGCCCCATCATCTGCTTTCGTGGTCATGGTTGCAGTAGTGTCACCCACATCCAGGTTGTTTTAATAATTCTTTAAGCTGATAGGTGTTTAGATATTATGTAATATTTTGGAGGTCATTAAACCAATTGACAAGATTAACTTAGACTAAATCATTTAATTATAATATTTTTTGTAGTATACTTTGAACACAGACATAGAAAAAACATCAAAATAATTGTACTTCCCTACTCCACTCACGACCAACAATACTGAGCCTGCTAGAGAGCATTTAATGCGTTTGCAGCAGGGATGCCAACCCTTAGATCTTAAACAGTTTTAATCCAAGGGTTAGCATGCCTACTGCAGCAGCATTAAATGCTTTGCAATAGGGTAAATATTGTTGGATGAAATAATAACATACATGAAATAGCAGGAATGCCAACCCTTAGATCTTAAATAGTTTTAATCCAAGGGTTGGCATGCCTACTGCAGTGGCATTAAATGCTCTGCAACACGATTGTTCGATGAAATAATAACATACATGAAATAACAACACATAGTATGTTGGACATCATTATTCATTTATTTTTTAACCTAAAATCTCTGGGTTGCGTTTTGCATTAAAGGAAGCTCCACGCCTTTGATCCCTGGTGGGATTTTCTTCAGGAGCTCCCAAAGAAAAGAGATGCTTACCTGATTGTGAATTTGATGTTCAGAAAAAAGAGATGCTCACCTGATTGTGAATTTGATGTTCAGAAAAAAGAGATGCTCACCTGATTGTCAATGATAAGCTCAGAAGTAACATTCACAATCCGGAGCATCTCTTCTTTCGAAGCTCCTAAAGATGATCCAAGCAGGGATCGAAAGAGCTTTCTTTATTGCGAAACGCAGAGAGTTCAGGTTATGTAAAATCAATCGTTATGTTTGCGTAAATTCTTAATTTATTTTGATATATTTATTAATATTTAGTAAATATATCAATATTGTTTCATAACACAGTAGGATTCTCGACAGTAAGGTTGGATCTGTGTAACATGTTAAAACGTGAATACTATGAGCATGCGGCATGTTCTGGCATGTTCTAATAGTTTTAGTTTGTTTATGATTGCAATGTTTGATCTCCTCTAACTCGTGAAGGAATTTCGACGTCACAACAATTTAAAAGCAGTTTTTTTGTTTACTTTCAGACGTTTGTTGTACTGACTTCTGCAAATGCATTTGAGACGAATCACTGCAGTTTTGGCATTTTTTCATGTTGTTTTCTTTTTCTTTTGGATATCTTGAAATTGCAGAACTTTTCTCCAAGTGAAATGGATTTGGCAAGAGTAAATTTTTATGTCTAATGATCATCATAACTCATAACATAAAACACTTCCTTCCTTGCAAGTTCTTACTTCCTTGCAAGTTTATCATGCCCATGTTTGACATGTTTGATTTGGATACAATCAACAAACTACTCGCATGCTCTGATGGGGCACACATCTTATCATGATTACTCAACTCCGTGCATAATTAGCCGGAAAAAGTAATATGAAACGTATCTATTAAAATAAAACTGATAGAGCTCCATACTAAATACGGTCATTTAGCAACCAGACATCCTATGCTTCATGTCGTTCTGCAGCGTTATGAATTTGATCTCAGTGCTACGGTTGCTGCTCCCACAAACGAGGGGGATGCCAAGGTCTTCAATCAGTAAGCTGCAGCTCTGGTTGACAAGAGCAGTGTTTCTCCCCGAAGATATGTAAGCTTTATCCTTTCCAACATACCCATCGATCATATAAAGATAAACCTCTAAATTGTGAGTGGCGGCAGGATTATAGGTGTGTTTTACAAGAGGAGAGGTATTGTTGTCCAACACAATTTGCTTTACCACAGGAAAATATGCCCAAGGAAGCCCATCGAACATTTTACTGAACCATTCAAACGACTTCTCGTTGAGAACAACTCCGGGAACTTTGGAAACAAGGTCGTTCTTATTCACAAACCGTAACACCTTCACTCCAAGCTCCTCCAGTCGCAGGGCGAATGCTCGATTCCCTACGCGCGGAGATGCGAATGCAAACACTGTGACAGGTATAGGGCGTGCCGGATGCGCCATAAGGATTTGTTTAATGTGATATGAACTTAACGTTGCCAGAGCAGCTCCTAAGCTGTGTCCCGTCAAAGTTACAGTCAAATTTTCGTCTCTGTATTGATCGACTTTCTGAACGAACCGTCTTTCTGGCACATCTTGAATCCTGTCCTGCAAAAGTATAGCAATTCGAAAAACCCTTCTCGAATCTCTACTCGGACGCCGTTGTCCTTGACAAGAGCAGTGCTTGACAATCGGTAAGGAACTAAAAAGTCTGTACTATCTTGTATCCACTCCCTGGAGGTTTGGGTTCCTCCCACGCAACTAAAATATCGCGCCTGCCCATTCTCTGTATCTCTTGAGCGTCTGTGCAGACTGCAAAAAAAGCCAATCCAAACAGATCGATTTATGGGCCTCCCCAAACTACTATCAGTCTCTGCATATAAATACTTGCTCACTTGGTAGCCGTAAGAAACCCCCAAATTATCGTGAAGGTTGTACTTACAACCACCAGAATCATTCATGCAAAGTTTACTATCGAAAGAGTCATAGCATAACTGTGCAAAATACCATATCTACAGATTTCAGCTTTCAAAACTGGATTTATGGGATCCAACAGCCCATTCCACGAGTTCTTTCCTTGAATATCGCGCCACATATCGGCCAGCGATTTGTTTTTGTATCTGCCAATAAGGGGATAATCGATCCCATTTGAATAGCGAGGGAATGGTATTTTGGCCGTGATCCCTGGATGCAGAGTACCGTTGCAGTTTGACTCAGCTAGCCCCCTCTGTAAATACAAGTAACTTACGATTATGAACATGAATGTATGAGTTTCAATCCTCATTGTGTGTGAGCAGAGCTGATCTCCGATTCTAAACAATTGGGCAATTTCAAAGTTGTGAAGTACTCAATGGCAGGTAAAATAAGAAAGACTTGGCTTCTACAGCAGTATGCTTCAGCACTTGGTATGCAATTCAATCACCGATAAACTAATCATGCGTTTTATGTCTATATAAACACATTCTGAGCTCGGTACGCGTACTGGAGATATGGCAGCAAATTCAGTAGCAGCAGCGTAGGGTTTGATTTGATTTGATGAGTTCCTTTTTAATATTGTTGGTAACAAGTTTTGTTTAAAGTTTTTCTCTTGACTTCATTGTCCAATTTTTTATTTTTTAATAATTTAATAAATTATTTTTTTAATATTTTATATTAAAAATAAAAATAATCATTATTAAAATCTATTCACTTAATTTTGTTTTTATTTTATATACCATATAAGTTCCACACCCACTTATGGAATTTTGATAAAAATAAAAAATTAGAACTCTCGCCCTTTCGTATTTATAGATTGCATTAAGCATATCACTTATTAACTTAATTTTTATTTATTTTATATATTATATAAGTTCTGACTCACTTATAGAATCTTGATAAAAATAAAAGCATAAAAATGTAGAACTTTCATTTTTTTTTATTCTATTTGGTATGTATAGATTGTATTAAGCCTATCATTTTTAATGCACCTAAACTTAATAATTTATTATGCCTCAAATACACTTACAATTAATAATTTATTATTAATTTTTGTTGAAAATACTTTATTTATTTTTTATATTTTTGACATAATGTCAAAAATAAAACATTTATAATGAATTATTTTTTCTTAATAAAAGATACTGAATAGAAGCTAGTGAGTGAGAAGTCAAGGTGCGGGAGATTTCTTCCCCAAAGCTATGTCAAAGCTCCTAGTTGAGTGCTAAAGAGCAGGAGGCTCATAAATGACCATGTTTTAGGCAAAATACTATATAATAGTATGTCCATTAGCAAACAAGGCTAATGCAAGAGATGGTGCATTAAGTGGATTTTGCTCTTGTGGTTCAGGGTTCTAGAGCAAGTAACTTGGTTGCTCTGGGAGTTGGTTGGGAGGAACTACTATTCCATTTATGTTTTCCCAGGAAAGATTCATTTTCTATGTTTTTATTACAGTAGGCTGTTTTATTTTAAGATCTGAAAATGTTGCTATATTCACTAAGTAGAAATGTTCTACTTAATTTTATTGCACAATGAACTAACCTGTATGGATCATATTAGTTATGTATAACTCCTAAAGTAGTTTATGTTTTGTTATATCTAGGAATGTTAAATGGTATTTAGGAAAGATGTTTAGATTGGGGATCCATACCCGAGTTAGGAATTACTCAATGATTATATGATTGAAGAATCGAAATCTTACTTTAATATGTAATATTGTCAAAATTATAGCTCTTCTTTTCTTATGCTGTAGATCTGGTTTCAATTTAAATTACATTAGCTAAATTAATATATTTTCTAAATTACAGTAGTAATAGTTAAGTGTTTAAATACTAAACGATTTACAAACAGAACGAAGTCAAGGAAAGCTAAGTGAATAAACCAAGATTTAATGATTATGGACTAGTAGGCACATATACAAGCTCTACAGTTTAAAATCTAGCTATTTATCAATCCTAGAATCGTATTCATCTATAGTAGAGTCACATATATACTATACAGATCTTTTACAAGTAAGCACCTATAGGATAACCATAACCAAATTTAAGAGAACCATATATATATATATATATATATACAAGTAAGAAAAATGCAGATTCAAAATCATATTTCCAAATACCGGTAGTAAGCCCATCTAGGATGGTTGTCAAGCATTTCATATTTACAGTACACAAATCTTAATTAAAACCAAACCAATTCGCAGTCATAGATACTAGCTGTTAAAATTTCATTTCCTTATCAAAACTACTCCACATAAGTCACAAGACTCAATGAGTCACATAAACATGAAATAAGTTAATTAACTATGGGCATAAGCCCATTGTCATGAATGCCATTGCTATACAAAGGATTAAACACAAGATATGCACACAGTAGTTAAACCGATGCGGTATAAACTAAACAAAACCCTCATACGGGTTAGTATTGGGCTGATACACAATCATGGACTCCTTTAAAGACACTTTAGATGCCACATAATACTGAAAAAACCTGGAATCTCTGAATTTAGGTGACGATTAAGGGTACTTCCCTAATGTATTTGAAGATCAAGTAAAAAGACAAAAGATAGGTAATTGAATCAACTTTCATAATATATAAGATTTATGCAGAAAAAATGTATGTAAATGATTATAAAATTAGTTTCTGTTAAATTGAGTTTTTAAAAATTTTAACACATCATAACATATATGTTTGTGTAGGTGCAACACTATATGAGGTAAATGATGTCAATTTTGGATAAAATCTTGCAAACATATAAAGGACATATGGTCCTAGTGCAACACTATTTATTTAGAATTTTTCATGAATTATTTTTATTATTATTAATTATTCAAGACATAAAATATTGAAATGAAAATGTTTTGTGTGGGTGCAACACTTTAGGGAGGGGAAATAATGAAATCCTTGATTTTTATATATAAGATTGTAGAGCTCGCTCTCTTCTAGTGCACCATATAGTTTTCTTGAGAAATTGTGAAGGTGATCAAAAGTTATATAAAAAACAATCATTGTATCTACTTTCGAAAACTGACGTGTGTCGTTTAGAAAAATAATACTAAATAAATAAAACATACATTTTAAGGGAAAAATAAAACATGCATTTTAAGGAAAAAATTACATATTCAAAATCGTAAGATCGTACTCTACAATGGGCTCGTGCAAACTAATGTTGGTCACCTTTTGAAGCGTTCGTTGCAATGGACTTTTGGAAAAATAGAAATTTGAACGTCAAAAATCAATATTAGAGGTACCTATACAACTTTTTGGAATATGGCGTAAGAATATGAAACGTGGACAATCGAATTACCTTCTGGAATATATAACTTATATTTATGCAAACTAAGTATAAATACCCAAAAATGAGGTTCTTCTAAGGTTGGTATGCTATTTTTTTCCCAAAAAATAATGAATATGTTTGCGTTGGTCCACTCATTTGGTATGCAAATGGTGGAATTTTGTGAAAAAAATTATATAGAGTTGTAGATAGCAGGTGTGTCTAGTGCAGCGTTATTTTTCCATATTTATTTATGTTATATATTTTTTTAAATTAAGGAAATCAGAAACACCCTAAAATGACAAGGTCGAGCGTTGGTCCACGACATCTTGGTCTTAACATAGTTAATGAACAATATTTTTTTTTTAGGATGTAGGCCTTTGTGTCTTCTTGTGCGGGTTCTTTTCTGTTTTCTAAATAGGCGAGTCAATCAAAAGTTACAGCCAAAACAAACAACCTACCTTTTGTGTTAGATTGACATTAGTCCATTTAAAATTAAATAAAAAATAGAAAAAAAATAGATTTAAATAAAAATTACAAAGTTTAGAATCTACAGACAAAGTTACACAAGTGTGTGAATTTTCATTAGTAGTGGACAAGCGTGGCATACACAAAATCATGCATGAAATAGGAGAAGTGGTACAAAACATGTTTTATGTCATAAGACAGTCCAAACCACTTGGTTTGACAACCCGAACCTAAAACCAAAGAAGCCAAGTCATCCACCACGTAGATTGGAAAAAAGGTGCCCACCAAAATTCTAAATTTAAATCACACATGCACATAGTTTAAAATGTAACGCGCACACACTAAAAGTGTCCTCCTGCTTCTAAGTGCGTGCGCATTAAACATGTGTGCTTAAATATGCATGCATGCATCTGTTAAGTTTATATTTTTTATTTTGAACACATGCGCACGCATCTGTTAAGTTAAAAATTTGTTTTGAACACGCATGCATGCATCTATTAAGTTAAAAATTTGTTTTGATTTTATTTTCAAGCATTTTGCAATGGAATGATGATGAGGAGGAGGAGGAGGATGAAAATGATGATGATGAGGATGACAACGATGATGATGATGATGATGGAGATGACGATAATGATGAACAATGATGGTGACGATGATAATCATCATCACGAAGACTATGATTATGATGACGATGATTATGATGATGATGATGATTGCGATGATGAGGATGATGATGTTGATGATGACCATGATGATGATGATGAACAATGATGACGACGATGATGATGATGATGATGATGATGACGTTGATGATGATGACGATGATGATCACGAATAGTATGACTATGATGACAGTGATTATGATGATGATTACGATGATGAGGATGATGATGACTATGATGGTGATGATAATGATGATGTTGATGATGATGACAATGATGATGATGAGGATGGTGACTATGATGATGAGGATGAGGATGAGGAGGAGGAGGAGGAGGAGGAGGGAGGAGGAGGAGGAGGGAGGAGGAGGAGGATGACTATGATGAGGATGATGAGGATGAGGATCATTGATGATGATGATGACGATGATGAGGATGATGATGATGAACAATGATGGTGATGATGAGGATGAGAATGATTACAACGATGATGATGATGATGATGATGATGACAATGATGACAATGATGCTGATGCCGATGATGATGATGATGATGAGGAACGATGATGATGATGATGATAGGTTTAGTTGAAACTTTGCTTTGAGTTTATTTTCAATCATTTTCAATGGAATGATGATGATGATGATTACGATGATGAGGATGATGATGTTGATGACGACAACGATGATGATGATGATGATGATGATGAACAATGATGGTGATGATGATGATGATGAGGATGAGGATTATGAGGATGAGGATGAGGATAAGGATGAGGATGATGATGATGATCACAATGACTATGACTATGATGACGATGATTATGATGATTACAATGATGCGGATGATGATGTTGATGAGGACAATGATGATAATGAGGAGGATGATAAACAATGATGGTGATGATGATGATGATCACAAGTAGAAAATGAAAAATTAATGACTAAAAAAATTACTAAAATTAGGCTATAAATGACTATTTTTGAGTCAGTGACTAATCGTAGCAAATTTCCACTATCTTATAGCTAGTAGTATTTCACTAGTCATTAATAGCTTGACTTAGTAGTCATTGATTTAGTCATTGATAGACAATGATTTAGTTGTTGATAGTCAATGATTTAGTCATTGTTTTAGTCATTGATAGTTAATGATTTAGTCACTGAGTTAGTCATTGATTTAGTCGTTGATTTAGTCACTGATTTAGTCATTGATTGCAACCATTAATGACCAAATATATGACTAAATAAAGTAATAGATGTTAAAATATTAATGAATAACCTAAATACGACTAAGATACAGGAAATTAGCTACTAATAGTCATACATACGCGAATTTAGTCTTTTTTTACAGTCACAACTTTATGATAGGGCATGGAGGAATCAATCCACCAACCTCCTGCCTATAATTAGGTAGGCACTCTACCATTGAGCTAGCACCCTTTAAGAAGTTGTTATTGCTTGACAATGATGATATTCAAACAAATTTATGATAGATATCAATCTACAAACTACATAATTATTAATATTACAACTTACCAGTAACTAGTATTTATGATAAACTAATTTGTGAGAGCTATGTACAAGTTTCCCTATAACTAAAGCTAATAAAAATACTACAAATACTCTTATCAAAGAGATTTAGTGATGAGTACCTCTTCCCATTCTTCATCACTATCATTCTCATAGTCCAAAGAAGAGTCCTTCTTGAATGTATTTCGAAGCCTAATGCCATCACTGCATCAAAAACAAAACTTTCCTTCTTGTCTACTGCAATATTAAAAATCCATGAACTTCAAGGTGTTTTAGATGTTCCTCATCATGGCGGGCTATCAAAATTAAAACACAACCTGTTGCTTTGATAAATTAATAAACTTAAAATTATACAAAGTATATTCACCTTTTCTTTGAGAAGGTTCCATAATAAGCAGGCCTATGGTTGTGATCAAACTACAAAAGGTTTCTTCTCTTATTGTGAAGCCTATTTTATTGTGAAGCCTATTTTAGCTTTAAATCAAGTGATAAACATTCTAAGAGCCAGGAAGATTCAGAAACTTATTGCTAATGGAGACTCGACGATTATCATTTGCAAAATTAGAGACTTGACTCCCTATGCACCATAATGTCTTGAAAAAATGATCTCTAGACTTAGAATTCAAAGAATTTCAAGTATTTTGACTTGGGGAATTGCACGTATTTAGCTTTGAATCATTTACTGTTTCAAAGGTACCATTTTGTATGGAGGAGTTATGCTTTGTGAATCATTATTCCTTGTCTATAAGGGCACCTAATAGTGGATTCAATAATTAAAGAGTCATGTTGCAAATATAAAGAGAAATACCCTTCTCCTACAACATTGCGTCTTTAGAGAAACCTTTAAAAAGTTGTATATTTGGCTTCTAGGTGATGATACCAGTTATTTGAAAGGAAAGACAACTGGTTAAGCATGAATTAAACTTGAAAAACTTGTAAACTATTAGGTATAACAAAATATCTATCAACTCTGTGTTGAGATGTACAGGATCTTAAACAACTTCCATGATGATTGAACAACAGTTCACAGAGAGAAATAACCATTGATAAGAACTGAACTTTCCTTAGAATGTATGGTCACCTAAAATAAGACTACACTAAAATTTAGATTCTAGTAAGCTTTTGAGATTGAATAAACCTATCGAAAAGGTTGGAGAGACTAGTATTCTACAGTGTTCTTATAATGCACAGTTGCATAAAGGCATATTCTTATCAAGATTTATGACTTTCAAAATGAAGGAATTTACTTGACCATGAAATGCACATTTATGATGAAGCAAAGGATAGAGAAAATCATGATGAGGTTCATATTCCGCATTTGAACTGCCTACAAGAAACTATTTCTTCGTAAGGGTAATAAAGCATGTCTCCATCTTGCTTGAGTGGAATGTGAAAGTGCCCTGCCGTGATTATCTGATTATGAATTAGTTTTAAGTTCCAATTCCCTTCAGGCCCTATGGCATGTTTACTCCTTCCACTCTGACTCCCCATGTGGGATGCGTTGCTTCTTCAATGGAATATAAGAGCTTCACTAAGACTTGGGTCTCGTATCAAGGTTCATGAAGAATTGTTCAAAACCTACCATTAGTACAGCATTATAACATGGGATATGTTTTTGTGGGAGGATAGAGGCAGGGAAGAGCAAACGGTAAGAGTAAGAGAGGGTTTGACCTCCCCAATTATGTTTTTTACTTGCCAAGTCGAAGAAGTTCAATGCAGAAGTAAACTTCGGAACTATGGACATTGAAGAGTTCAGTACTTTCCTCTTACGGAAAGGCCTTTTCCTTATTGAATTCATTACTATGGATTGATTTCTTTCCAAATTACTTACAGATCACATTGCATAATTTTTGCAAACTTCCAGGGTCATAACGATGTTGGGATGTTGACCCATCAACATAGGTTTGGGCTATCAGCCTCTTGGCTACTAGATCGATAAAGAATGAGATTTGATCTCAAATAGGTTTCATGTAAAAACAGGTTCCTTGTCGAATGTACAATCTCGTTCATGTCTAAGAGTGGGAGAAATATTTTAAAAATATTCCATACTAAGAAGCAACTTGCAACAAGAACACAAATTGGCTCATTCAGTCAAGTCCAAGAATGGTTCCTTTTCAAGGAATACCTAATAGATACAACATACCAATTATGATCAAGTATTAGGAATGGCTTTACTGGAATAATCCCCACCACAATTGTTTTCTGTTAAGATTGATCAAAATTAACATTTGCTGAAGCTTTCTTGAAGTTCCTATCCTAATTTTGATCATGTTCCCACCATTTAATACGAGTATCAGGAATGCAGCCATTCATCTAGATTATTGGCTGTTGCAACAATGTAGAAAAGACGGGAACACTAGGATCGACGTAGTTTGGGAAAACATTAAGGAAAATGATGAAATTAAACAGAGAATTTGACAAATTTTAAACCAAACCATCAGCTACCTCTACATGTCAATGTCCTCTATTTTAATTTTCCATTATTTACTCTTCTAAACTGCTCTTTGGGGTGGGGGAACATTAAATATTTAACCTAACCTAGATACAAATACTGCTACACATAGTGTTGGAACTTAAATACAAATACTGATACACATACTGCTGGAACTTAAATACAAATAATGCTACTACACATACTGCTGGAAATCACTACAGCAACATACAGTAAACACAATTTAATTTCTTGCAACACAACATTCTAAAATAATACTGCAATTTCTAACAATTCAATTTTTGTTGGAATATGCTCGCTCGAGTATGTTGTGTTGGGTTAAATAATTAGTTTTTAACTTATTATACTAGTGTTTCTTTATGTGTAGACCCTATAGCCTTATTTTGATCCTAGGGTTGTTATTGCATTTGCATGGAGGATGCACATGATATCTTTGCTCTGTTGTTCAACAATAAAATATTGATTGACTGATGGCATGCAGATCAATAGTAGAGTAGCAGCATGAGGAAAATAGGAAGGCTCTGAGTTCAATTTCTAATTCTACCTATTCTTGTCAATACTATATAGAGAGACCAGCATAAATTCATATCTCTCAAAGTCAAGCACATAGATTAAAAATAAAAACTCTGAACATGTAAATTATGAAAAAGTACATTAGAAAGGAATCGTTAAACTTTTTATTTCCATTGCTCAAATAGCTTTCAAGATTAATTTTGTTTTTTAATTCTTAATTATATTAATCTTTATATTTTTTAATAAATTATTGTTGTTTCCTATAAATTTAACATATAAACTTTTAGTCGTATCAGACACTCATACCCAAGTTCCCAACTTTTCCGTGTTCAAGAAACTCATGCAACATAGCTTGAAAGTGAAGTCCTACTCAAAAGAGAGAAGATCGTTGTCCAAACACAAGTACTCAAGAGATGAATGCTATAGGTAATATTTCCCTTAGTATTTTGAGTGAATGATTTGCAAATTAGGAGAATTGTAACAACTAGACCTCTATTAGGGTTTAGGGAAAAAGCTTCAGGAGAGTGACTACACCAACCTAGTCAAAAATAGATCAATACAATAAGATGGTTTAATTACCTATATATAGGCTTAGTAAATCCACCAATACCTCCAATAGAGGGTTGGCACATAGCAACATATGCACTAAATGAAAAATAATGTGTGTGAGTCACAAGTGGGCTTAGGCAGTGCCATTTCAGATATCTTCATTATTGAATACAGTAGGGTACTTCAACAACAATTATTATTTTCAAAGCTCATATGTCAATTTTAGCAAATTAGAGGTTAGGAAGGATAGTTTACCTATAGCCCAAGACAATCCCATTAGATATTGGAGGACACACAGGGAAATAGCTCCCAACTTCTAATAAATTGTAATTTTCCTACTATCACGGGGGCATCACCTAGGGACCAATATGATATCACGTCCATTCATATTGGCGGGGTTAAAAATAAAAAAAATTACAAGCCAATATATTAGTGGTATATTAGGGGTAAAAGGTTTTTTTTTTAAACTATATAAATATGAAATATGTTGGGGGGTATTTTATTTCACAATCCTGCCCGCACCTCCACCATAAGCCTACGTGAACCCTGCATGATGCTGCATAGGGTTTTCCTGTGGTTCTTCTCCATCATTTTTTCTTGGGTTTTCTCCATCCTGTTTTCTGGATAACGAGGTCATTTTTCCAAATCGTAGCAGTGTTGTTCCTTCAGTTTTCTCCATCGTGTTTTCTGGCTGGATAACGAGGGCATTTTTTCAAATCGTAGCAGTGTTGGTCCTTGGGTTTTCTCCATCGCGTTTTCCAGATGGAATTTTTTTTGGTGCGTAGCAGTGTTGGTCCTTGGGTTTTCACCATCGTATTTTCTAGATAACAAGGCCATTTTTTCTGGTGTGTAGCAATGGTTGGTCCTCTGGTGCATAGCGTTTTTCACCGTTTCTTTCCACCATGGTGCATAGCATTGTTCGTCCTCTGGTGCATAGGTTTTTTCACAGTTTTCTAGTCATGGGTTTGTGGTGGTTTTCTCTGGTGCATAGCAATTTTGGAGGAGGCACGTTGGAGAGCCACTCCATAGAATTCTTGGAGGTAAGGTATACTGTGTTTAATCCTTTGATGAAAAATGCCTTTTAATTATTTTGTTTATTTGGGGCTCTGTTCCACATAGCTGAGTGATTAATCAATTGAGTACATATTAGTAAGCCAACTGTTTGGTTGGAATTTATCAGCAAGTTTCTATGTTTTTAATAGAGAGGTCACAATGTCATTTTCTAAGACATTTGATGGCAATACAGCGGTGGTTCTAGACATGGAATTACATATTGTTGAGGTTTTTATTGAATATTCTACTCACCTCAGTGTCTCGCTCTTGCTTTTTCTTCTCAATTTGAGTCTTACTTCACTTGTTGTAATTTTTTCAAGGGGGATCCAAACATCCTTGGTTTCTTCTTCTTCCAGTCCTTCCAAATTCACACGGGCGCTTCCCATACTGTCATCCCCAAGAAATT
The DNA here is from genome assembly GCA_001517045.1 of Pseudotsuga menziesii. Classification (NCBI taxonomy): domain Eukaryota; kingdom Viridiplantae; phylum Streptophyta; class Pinopsida; order Pinales; family Pinaceae; genus Pseudotsuga; species Pseudotsuga menziesii. The sequence continues at coordinate 89,906 of LPNX010764902.1, forward strand.
CTACATTGTAGCATTTTAATTTCAAATACTGGTCACCTTCAATCTCGTTAAACTCAAATTCTTCGTCCCATATGGGGCTGATACCTCGTGAAATTGATCTTGTTCTGCGAATGTTTTGTGATTATATTAAAAGAAATTAATGCTAACCAAATACAAAGTACAACTATAAGAAACATTGTAGATATCCACCAATATGTAGAACAATCTAATTCTAGAAAATGAAAAATATCTAACTCAGAAATTGGGGAACCCGAACTTCCCATGTTGAAGCTTAACGTAAGGATCACTCTTTCTAGATCTATCTTTTCCAGCAAGGTTGCTGCCTTCCACTACGGTTATTTTAAGCTTTCTGCCAGTTGGTGAATGAAAAAGTTTAAGATCCAAGTAAAGATTGTTGAGAATTTGATGTGTTACGACTGTGAAGGCTTTTGGAACCATCAATATATTTCCATTCTCTAAGCACTAGCTTTACACTAATCTATAACAACCAAAAACACATCAAAGTTAGGTTTGACTATACGTTTGAAGTTCTAAATAGTTGATAACAAAATTACATTTTATTTTGCTAGAAAAAAAATTAAATTACTTTTGGCTTGGATGGATCCAAATATACATATAAATAGAGGGTAACTGACATCTCTTGCTTACCATTATGCCAGGCTATACTGAAGGCATTCTAACAGGATACACCAGCTTGGATTGAATATGGAATTCCAGAAACAACAATGTGATCAAAACAAAACTTAAATCTAACTACCTTTTAAACATAACAGACTTAGAACTATGATAAGCTCTGTTTTTAACTATTGCCATCAGCTAGTGCAGAAATGATTTCATTGACATGTGTTGGAAAATAGGAATGTAACCAATTTTTTTACATGACAAGAAACCTCCCATAACCAATGATTATGTGGCTGGTGCTACAGGACCCAAATTCTAGATCTCTTCATACAAAGGAAAATTAGCATAGTTCGAAACCCTCCAAACCTCCACCCTGCACTGGGATGAATTAAAGCCTTTTCCTTGCTTATCTAAAAGCTCAGTGCCACCCAATAATACCTTGCAAGCTGTCGAATTATTAAATTTGTTATTATCCATCCTGCTTTATTACAATGATTCTCAAAGAAGGACCACCAAAACCATCGGGAAATTAACAGGGTTGGATGTCTTAAAAATATTGAGTGAACCTTGTATATGGGTTTGACAAGAAATCATCTCTATTACAGAATGGGGAAAAATACAAACTCAACATATCCCAAAGGGACTTCAGAGTTCATGCAAGACGGCTAAGAGAGTGTTGTCTGCCCTCGTCTCTATGAAAACCAGGACCAACATTAAAAAATTAGGAGAGTGGGAAAATGAACAATGAACATTTTATCTATTTCAAAATCCATTGATAATGACAAATTATAAAACCCAAATTCACAAAATTGTCTTAGTGGGAAGTTCTACAGGAATACCCAAAGTGTAGGAGTTGCTTAAAGATTTCTTCCATGGAGAAAAGGAGTGTTGTAAGGCCATCCAATCTAATGAGGCAAAACCCATACTTTGAGAAGTCACTCACCTTAGTCCAGAAGTATTCCAACAATATCTAACCATACCTTCATATTCAAGGAAACTATTAGATATAATCCTTAGAAGTTGAGATAAAATAGAATTTATGAGACAATCATGTCATGTATATAGAATTCATGGGATTTGGCACTAATTATGGATAAGCTGAAAGATTACCTCAAATGCAATATCTGAAAGACTAACTTTTTTAGAAATACTCGTCACACAAACTGAAGAAGATAGAAATTTCCACCGGTCGATTACAAGGAAGCAAGTGTTATAATTGCAAAACTTTATGAGTAAATGTGAGCAATTGAGGAATGAAATGTATGTGTGAGATCTTCCATTTGGAATACCATCTAGATTTTGTTTACTATCTCTATCATCAACACCTTGGCGTGTTCCATGTTCTGCCTCTGAATGTAATGGAACAAGCTGCAAATGCAAATTAACATTCCCTACCTTATTTTTTTGAAAAATACATCCTATATTATCAGAAAAATATTTACAAAAAGAAATGCAGAAAATGACTAAAGAAGAAATAACTTATAAGCAACTATGTAGCATATAAATTGCACTCTTGACATCTTTGTGTGCCAACATGCCATTCTTCTACCTTTACAAGCTGTGGGAGAGAGCTGTCAATCATGGATACTATAGTTTGCCTCTAGAAATGATATCCTTTTTTTAAGAATACTTGATTTAAATAAATTTGTGATATAAGATGATAAAAAGGAAAAATAAAGTATGACAAGTTTGTTCTACTGAAGTAAAGAAGAGAACCTTTGTTGAATCTGTGCCCTCAAAGGGGACAACCATCAAAACTTCCTTTCCACAATGTTCAGCATGTGCAATCAACACACTTGAATTCCTTCCTATTGCCCAAAATGTAGTGGAGTCATCATCTACATATTTCATCTGTATATAAAAGAGACGTCAAAGTGTATTTGGTAAACTGTTTGAAATCTCAATCATCAATCAAGCACAAGTTGAGACCGCTCTTGTTTACCATGGATTTCAATAGAAGAGAACTAGGAAAAAATAATTATGCAAAAATCAATTTAAACAAGTAATTTCAATGCTGCACACTTTCTGAATAAGCATATCTCAAGGATTGTGGGATTTACTTCAAATAAAAAGCTAACCTTGATTTCACAACTGGCCAAATAATCATATTTGACATTGCTTGAACCTTGTTCGTAAATATGTAGTTTTAGGATGCTTGCGTTTTCATGTAAAAGAAGATTGCAAACTACATTGGAAGATTGCAAACTATTTTGGATGAGTTTTTGGTGAAAACTAGTAGCTTCTCAATCCCATTGTCTATTAAATTGTTCCTTGGACAAATTTTTAAACTTATGGTAACTTTTAGCTGTGTGCCTGTGTTTTATACAATCTAGAAATACAAAATTCAATTGAAGGGCTTAAACGAATGACAAAGGACTTAACAATAATGTAGTTCACTCTATATATTGTCCCAGCTATAAACAAGTAGGGAGTAGAACATTGTGTTGGTGTTTTTTTCATAGGCTAGAAGCAAGGAGAAGAGAAGTTTGGGTTGGGAGGAAGGAACTCACTGCTGGTAGCTAGGAGAAGAGAAGACGGGCTGCTAGGAGATCAATAAATTCTTCCCTGTTTATGCCAACCCTGTCCGCACAGTAAAAAAGCACCCACCCTTAATTAATCTCATCAATTGTCTTAGGTTTAAAGAAAAAAATTTCCCTCCTTGAATGATTTTATAGAGCCTAGGTGAATAAACTACATCTGGGTATGCTCTTGGATATTAAAGTTAGTCAATCTGATCAACTCTTAGATGGGTGTTTTGATGGGATATGAAACTAAATACTGCAAGATTCCGATTGCATTTCATTTGTCAAATGCATAGTCTATATGCCACAATTGTGTCAGCATTAAAGAAAGACATGACACAAGAGGTATTTAACACTGAGATGGATGATATTCATTGATTAATATACATGCCAGTAGGCATAGAGGAGAATTCAATGCTAGTTGCATCCTTTCCAACATGTAATATTCCATTTGTTGTTTTTCTTATATTTTGACTGCCAAAGTATTAAAACAAGCACAAACTAACTTTTGGAAAATCTCAAGGATGCAAGACCCACAAGACAACAGCGTGTGCAACAAGTATGGAGTGAAATTCAGTTCCTGCCTTCTATTCTGTTAGAAGATATTTGTGATATTATGTCTGCAATTCTTGAAAAGGATATAGCAGAAACAAAAAATTCATGGATTGATCATAAAACAGAGCTTTCAGGAGTGGTTTTAGACATGGAAAGGATGATTTTTAAGGACTTGATGAATGAAACCATTGGGGATTTGGGAGCTCTTAGCTCTAGATGTAGACAACCCAACTTGCTCTCCACACCAAGGAGAAAAATCCACTTCAATTGATTTCAATTTTCAAACTTTGTACATATGTTTTTCAAATGCCTTTCTGAAATCCTGATACAAAATAAATAGGAGATAAATGGTGAATTAGACATTCCAACATATATTGGTATCATACCTCACTGTTGGAGTCGAAATGTTAACAATGGAAATCCTAGATCAAATGAGGGTATTAGAAAAAATCAAGGAGAAACATGTTTTGGTCCCAGAGACCTATATGTAACAAAATGAAAATTTCCTTTTTATAATTGGGAGTTCTAAGGATGTCTGAAACCACAATTCATTTGATAGCTTGCACTTCGAATGAAGCCACTTGTACCACTAGAAGTAGAGTGAGATTCCTCTCAGGAGGCATAAAGTTATAAGTTTTCTTTAATGCTCTGCAATTTCATTCATTTTTTCCCACATGATTAAACATATTTCCTAGTTGATTCATAATTTTTAATTGCAAGATCAATCCAATTCTTCTTTCTTATCACATAGTGAATCAGTACATCTACCTATTATTATCTTTAAGAACATCATTATCGATATCCATCACTGGACATTTTCATAGACCATGCACCAAAGCAAACCAAATCACTGGTAAGTCTAAAGGCTACTTTCTTGGTTCCAAAAAACAAAATATAATAAAATTCTATCAATATAAACTACAAAAGAGCCTTGTAATTTGCACAAAGCAGGTTGTGATTGTTGAACCCGAAGAAAATGGACAAGGATCTACACTACAAAGATATTCAACATAAGTATGAAATTCAAAGTATTAAAGTAGCACACACAATAACAAAGAGTTTTTTCCTTAGGGACAAATGAGTGTCTACCTTGTTTTCTTTTCCTTTATAAAGAATGTACAAACATAGAAATAGTGTTTCCCTAAAATCATGAATATAATTGGGAAACAGCTCTACTTCTAAAATATAAAAATGCAACCCAAAGATTCTTTACAGATTCCATAGGGAAACTTCTAGTTACACACAGGATGTAACTGACAATATATTGACAATCTCCAACTTGGCAGTTGCATCGACCAAGTTTGAATCTCCACCTTTCCCCTACACCTAACAAATTTCTTTCCATCCACTGCCTTGGTTAATCCTGATTCCTAACCTTGAGTATAGTTACATCAACAGACTCTACCACCCCTCTAACAATGAGTATAGTTACATCAACAGACTCCACCACCTCTCTTATGTAGCAGAATTCCACTTTGATATGATTTTCTCATGGATGAAACTTGGGAATATTTTCCAAAGAAATTGCAGTTTCATTGTCCCACCAAATAGGCATGGGCCCACTTCAAGTCCAATATATCTACATAACTGCTGCAACCAAAAAACTTTCTTGGAAGCCTTTGAAGGTGCAATGTACTCTGCTTCAGTACTAGAATTGGGAACCCACATGTTGCCTCTTACTTTTACAAATCACAACTTCTTCAAATGGTATCAATATATATGCACCGATGGACTTTGCATTGTCCACATCACTTGTCCAATCAAATCTAGATATCTCAAGCTTCTTGCTTCCATGTACTTGATAGCAAATCGATGTAGTCATTGCTTCCCTGTACGTATGGAAAGATCCCTTTGATAGTTGTCCAATGATATCTTCCAAGATTTTCCATATACTTACAACTCCCACCATGTTAAACCCCAATTGTGCTTCCACTACTTGAGGGTTAATATCCAACGAGATTCCATTGTAAGTGTATCCAAACATCCACATTGATCTAGTTCCAATGGAAGGAGTGTACTTCCTAGATGGTTTGCATGTCTCGGTTGCAGATGGGTAGGCATGGTTGTTAGCTCATTCCAGTTGAGTAGTTGAGCTACCATGCAATTGACTCCATTTCCCATTGAACAAGCACTATTGATAACGGTAGGTTTCCCATGGATCACTCTCAAAGATTTAGAGTACAAAGATTCAACTATGTTTAACACTCTGCAAGGGGATGTCATCCCCTTGAGTCACCATTGTTAATTCTCAATTTTGGTGCACTAATAGAGGGAATAGTGAGATTCCATCAGGTTGGTGCCATTGCAGATGTATGCAAACATTCACATTTATCCAGTTCTTTCTAGAGCTAGCAGAGTTTGAGAGAGCTACTATATGTAGCAATTTGCCCTTTTCCAACAGCCTGAGATTTGAGGGCTTGCATGATAGAGATGTATTCATGGTCCTTGTAAAAAAGCAAGTCCAACAACATTTCTTTTTGCTTTTTCCGAAAGATATACTGATCTTGCTTTCCTGATCAAGCAACATGGGGAAAAGCATTCCAAAAGTAAAAAAGGAGATCATGCCTAGTGTGCATGTCAATTTTTTCCTTCATGAGATTTCTTTCCTCTTTATCAAGCAACTAAGGGTGGCCTGTTCCTTCTTCAATGAGGTTCTATACATACAAATTTGAGAAGCAAAGAATGGGTTAGATATTATTCTCTCTAGATAGTTGTAGCTATATAAAACTCTTCATTTTTCATTCTTCCATTGCAAGAATGGACATCTATGGTAGCATATCACCTGTGACTCACTATGATGCAATCATTTTTTTTGGATATCATATGGGTTTGGTTTAATCGTGCTTTGTTATAGATCCTTGAATAACTTGGGTTGCGTTGGTTAATTGTGTGGCAGTGTTATGGTTAGTTTTTTGTGCACTTATTTTGATTATCTTCACCAAAGGTGCACATTCACCTCACTTTTTTTTCCATTAATTTGTTATTATACTTTTCTTTGGGATTGAATCCCAACCAATCTATTCCTTTATTAAAATATTCCTCAATCCTAATTGTTTCTAAACAACTCAAGAGCAAGTCTGTGAGCTAATCATCTTAGAGTTTTATGCAAATTTATTTGTTTGATGACAAAATGCACCTATTAGGGACACTCCCCTAAGACTGGAGAGAGCATCAGTTTGAACCAAGAGACATTAAGTGGTGATAGGGATAGGTTGAATATAATGCAACGCATTCCTCATTCTTGGATTTCAGTCCCATAAAGCTATGTCTTTGGCATACCTTTAGAGTCTGTTCATATTTTGTGAAGTGCCTACTTTCATGTTCTGTGGTTGAGTTTTACATGTGATCCAATAGATTATTTTCATGCATGGGCTAAGGGTTATGCTACACTTGATAAGACATAGAGAAAAGAGAGGTCTGAAGGTAGCCATAATTATAGAAAGTGATGAATTAATAAATGATTTACACTTGTCTAATCTTGTTTTGTTTTTCTAAATGCAACTCTATAAATAGTGACACCATCCAATTTCATTGCTGCACTATCATTTATCTTCACCTTAAATTTTGATGAACCTGTCACCTTTTAGGATGAAGGTTCATTGCCATATTTTATAGGGGAAACTTGCTCATGCTTGCAAACAGAAAATTGTTTAGCTAATTGCCCTTGGATAAACTTCTCTGAGCCAGACTGCCGATGATATTTCTTAAGGCCTATGCTATTTTTCTTTGTTGGGGTCGCACAATATTTAATCACCCTTATTCCCTTTGACTTGTATTCATATTGCTTAGCCTCACTCTTTTGTGCATCATAAGCTTTGTAGGAGGTATGCTGATTGAATTGACTTTCCTTGAAGCTAAATTTGAAACATATTGCTTCTTTGGGGAAGGCAACATTGGTGCAGTCATGCTCTGTAGCTTTTGTTCTTCCATTTTTGGATCAGCCAATGATTCAATAGAAACTTTAGCATGTGCACTCCAGAAATCCAAATGAATGCATTAATAGATCTGATAAATGATGTTCTTGCAGCACACTCACCTTCATGCTCAAATATCTCAATAGAAGTGTCAAAAATACTAAAAAATGTTGGAATGATTCAGGCCTTGTCTTGTACACTTGAGAATCTAGATTTAGATCATCCTGAGTATGTTAAAATTGCAAATGGCATTGTGAAGACCTTGGAGTACTTAACTGTGGAACAGGTACAAGGCCATGAAGATGCTCAACAAAAAAGTAGCAATCTTGGCTTTTCTGGCTCCAATATGCATCAAAACCAGAATGAAAGAGAGAATGAGGAAACACCACTAGTAGACACAATTGCTCATTCTCAATAGAATGAAGCAGAGTCTGACCAAATGGAATCTTCCCATGATGCAATGACATCTATCCAAACTGTTGGAAATTTGATGATGGAGTCTGATGAGGATTTTATGAATGAGGGTAGTGAGGACGATGTTTGTGGTTGCGATTTTTAGCATTGAACATCGTGGGAAAGATATTTTAGTGGATGAGAATGAATAAGAGGAGATTAGTGGGCATGGTGGAGAAGAAGATGCAGAAGATGAGGATGATGTACATCATCTGTCACATCCAAATGTCGACCATGATGTTAATGAGCTTGGTGATGATTATGATATCTTGGAAGATGAAGAAGATGATGATGATGAGAATAACTTTATATTGAGATTGGAGGATGGGATCAATGTGTTTGATCATTTTGAAGTGCTTGGTCGAGCAGAAGGTGATTTTCCTTCTGATTGATTTCATGTGATGCCTATTGAAGAAGTTTTTGGGGAAAATCGGCGATAGGGACATACTACCTCTATCTATACTATGAAATGCTGACTTCTCACTGGTACTTTCACCAACAAGCCCACTCTTAACTACACATCAAAATACAAACACCATTGACCTAGAATAGGGGACGATTTTCCCCTTTTTTTGGCTGATTTTTTTGAGTGTAAGTAGAATCAAGATTCACATATAACATTCTGATATCACACACTGTACAGGAGATAAGATACAATATAGACATAACTCATACACATAATAGGGCTTCCTTTTAGTTTCACTCTTGCAACCCTGCTGAATACCTCGGTCTGAGTCTCCCGATTCCGTGAATATCAACATTTTGTTAGGATGTGTGTACATCGAAGGTATTATGGCTCCTACCTGCCTAATTTTAAAATCTATGAATCTTCATAGAATTTGGAAATGCATAAAAACACTACTGGATCTTCCAGGTCTTATAGAGTGTGGTGTGGGGTTTTAGTGTCATCTGATTTCATTTCTACCCTTAAAATTGCCCCAAAAAACAACAGAAATTACAAATTGTATGGGTTAGCCAAAAAGTCAAAATCATCCCTAGACGGCTCCATTCGCAATTATTAGCACCCACAGTTTTGTTCTTTGTATTTGTGATCTCCCACACTCACATAAAAATCCCCACTATCAGGTCATAAATCCCAAAAATCACCCGCATAATAAAACCCCATTTCAGTAATGAATCCATTGAACACCCTCCCATTAAATCTCCAATTGGATTATCAGATCACGAATCCCCAAGATTACATGGACATACAAAACCGACCTCCTACTGCACTTATGCAAAAATTCCACCACTATAGAATCTCCGAGGAATAAAGCATATACTCACCAAGCGATATCTTCTTGCAACATTTGTCCTTAAAAAAACACAGAATAAAAGAATTGAGCTGCAATCCACAAATTTTTTCGACGGAAAAATAGTATTTCATATGCTTATGAATCGTGTCAAGGTCTTGGGATACTTAAAAAAAACATAGAATAAAAGAATTGAGCTAGAATCCACAAATTTTTTCGACAGAAAAATAGTATTTCATATGCTTATGAATTGTGTCAAGGTCTTGGGATACTTACGAAGGTCTCTTCTCCCATGCTAAATTAGAGAAACCGTCTACTTCCACCAAAAACCCTCACTCACAAGAACATAAAGCAATCAATAATAAAAACAAAGGGATCTGGTTTGATTCCTGTTAGCTACATTTAGGTAAAGAGTTCCAAATCTTCTTGAGTGCATCCAACCCTTCCATAAGCTACATTCATCACCATCCACTAGACCACTCAGATATTTGATCAAAGACTGACGGCTCTTAATTAGGTCCGATTGGGAGAAATTTTCCATCTTTATGTTTATTTTATCTTTTGTTCTCTTTGTTTATTTTCTCCTTTGTAATGGAACAATTTTTAATTCTTTTTATTTTATTTTTATTTTTTAACTAAATTAAAAATATTTTAAAATGTGAAACATTGCCATGAAAATATTATTTTCATTTATTTTGTTGTTTTTATTCTTATTTTTTATTTTATGTTTAACTTGTTACTATAAATTACATAGTAAATTGATATATTATTTAAATATTAACATATTGTATATTATATATATTATAATACTATAAATTAACTCATCGGATGGGGTGACAGTGCAGGAAAATGAGCAAATGAGTGGTGATGGAACGACCATTTACTGGGACAAGGTACGAGGTGGATGGAAATTTAATAGGCCTCTAATCTGAATGCTTGAACATGCTAGGCCAATGTGAACATTAACTGTCATTTATGGAGACTGAACTTGGCACAATCATGACAACAACAACACCAACGCCTTCAAATTTTGGGCAGTAGAGTCATTTTAGTTTCATCTATAGAGAGAGAAAGGTAGACTTAGGAACTAAGCAGAGAGATTGCACAATCTGAAACAAGATTTATCGGTGCATTGTTGTTGTAGACATGGTAAGGGAGATCTAGGGTTTTTCTTTTTTAGTTTAAGAAAAAAAGGTCAATTTTTTTTTTATGCAAAGAGGTACTTGCCGAAATTTTGACCTTTTGAATATAGTTGTGATGAGAAGACTAGAAGACAGGTAAAACCAATGAATTAATGGAGGACACAAACTTGGTGAATTTCACAAATAAGACTTAAAAGACTCTTGCTTGTCGAAACTTCAATCGACTATTGAAAGGGTAAAACTATGATTTTTTTTGTCAAATAAGATGTGGAAATCGCTAGGCTGATGAGCTAAATGTGATGGTATAAAAAGAAAGACATTAAAATGTACAATGCAGGAAACGACAAATCTTTGAAACTCGACTTTACCTTTGCATTGGATGTTATATTGATCCAAGAGTTGTTCTTATCGAACATGTCAATCTGACTGACCCGATATCGAATCTCATCTAAATGAGTTGTCGAAAGTAAGCAGAACCTGATTTGGCTTGCGGTTTGGCCCTTGACATGACTTGCAAATGGTATGGGAATAGGGCATGATGATGATCAGGGTTGGAATTTCATTTCATCTTTTCCCTTCAGACTAATATTTGTTTTTTTATGTTTTGGGATTTTATTTTTCCAAACATATAAAGTTTTATTAAAAAAATGTTAGTGTAGAATTTTTTCATTAATAAATTTTTATTAAAGAATTAAAGCAATGAAAAGATTTTTTTATTATATACTAAAAGAAATCTAATAAAAATACTCTCCAAATATAACACAAACCATAAATGACACCCTTCAGCATTATGCAATATACACCCACCAATATCCATATTACTTGCAATTAAAATTTGGGTTTAGAAACCACTTTCAAAGTTCAACCCATATAAAAATTAAGAAAAAATTAATGGCGGCTTACAGAAATAGATAAACATCAAAAATACGTCCTTACTTTTTTACCAAAATTAAAACATCACTTGCTCTCACACCTAGCAAATTAGTATGCATTTAGGAGGTACTCACACCTCTCACACTGGGCAAATTAGTATGCATTTAGGAGGTACACACCGCTTGGAAAGGTGCATTTAAAACTAAAAACCATGGTTTTGTTTTTAACTTGGATGAATAACTATGAAAATCAAGCCCAATTCTAATGTAAGAAACGATTTTAACTCAATGGTATATAAAGGTTTCAATTATATCTAAATAAATTTTAATACCAATGAAATTAATTATAGTTAAATAAATTTTAACAATACTCAATTATAGCNTTTTTATATCTAAATGGATTGTGTGGATATGAAAGGGCTTTTTGTTGGATTTTATATTTAAAGGGATTGTTAAAAGTGTCTCTATGAATGTTTTTTTAGGAATAAGTACTAAACTTTTAAAAAAATGCACGGGACATACGCTCATGAAATGTATAGAAGTAAAAAGAGTTAAATAGAAGAAACTAAGTAAGCCGCCTAAAACAAGTCTATTACATCAGAGTCAAATATGATTGGGTATATTTTAGGACCCTCTCTCTTACATATTAGTGCAACCTTTGGTACCTTAAAACATTATTCCGCTAGCCCAATTAGGATTAAGAAATGGCTAAGGCTCTACTTTGACTACCTCTTCTCCTAAGTAAGAAACAAAATCAAATTTATGGTAGGGGAAGTATGAAATAAAAATAAATTTAATTGCTCAAGCTAATAGAGGTAGAGGTTTTTAATCACCCAATATGTTAAAAAAAAATATCTGTAGAAAACCCCCCCATAAACAAGATCTATCTTGCTCCCACATCTTTTAGGTATACCTGCTATATAACTACCATAGTCCTATTCAATGGTTATATATTTGGCATTATTAAGGGATAACATCCCAATAATGGCGTTATTCTTTGTTATGTCCTTCCTTACAAAACTCATTAGAAAAGGCCATGTAGCAAGTTCTAGTTGCATATATACTCCATTCACCAGTATTGAAGGGGATTAATATAATATCTAGTACTAAGAGTGAGGAACTGCAATCGATGGTTAAACTAGAGAAGTAACAGATGGAGGTAGGTGAGTTGATTGAGACCAGTTATTTTACCCTATAATTGGAAAGTTTAGGGATCCATACAGACGCCCAACTCTACGAAACTAATATGGTGGAAAATGAGCAAGAGAAGAATTTACGCTAGTAGATTGAAAATGTTGGCAAACGGTATGGAACATAATCTATTTCCAACAGAGTTTTCTCCAACAACTCATTAACATGGAAAACATATACATGCACCTAGACACTAAGTCTAGTTGAAGGATGTCATGAAGTCCATTTTACTTTGTAAAAGGAAGGACCAAATTCATGATAGCATGTCATTGAGTAGTTGGTAATCACTAACAAGGATCTCAAGGAATATGTTAGCCACTCAAGATTCTCTACTTTGGACATTGTCTAGGATTTTTCCACTTGTGACTCTATTGGCTTCCCTACTACAAGGTGGTCCTTCTTATAGATTTTGTCTTTACTACATTGTTTAGGGTCTACCATTTTGAGTCCCCCCCTTATTAGGATTTTTTAGTGTACCTTTATTAATTTTGGAGATGCTCTAGTAACTCTCTCATTGCTAAGATGTATCTTTCATACAATTGCATTGTTGGATCTCTAAAGATCAAGGTGCATGGCACCAATATTACTAATAGAAGGTAGACAATTTACAAAATTTACACTTCATTGTCAAATTTGCAATTTTACATGATACAATTAAAAATTACTAACATAAATGGCTAATTCATATTCTTCTAGTTAGTCATTTTTGATGTTGTGACTAAATTATTCGTTTATGTTAGTCATTTTTAACTCTGTCGCTTATTATCTAGTCATATTTGTTAACTAGTGACTAAATTATTCGTTAATTTTAGTCGTTTATAGTTGGGTCAATCAAAATTGCTCATATTTAGTAGTAAATCAATTGAATAATCCATGGTGACTAGAGTTTTTAGTCACTTAGTAGCTAATTCCTCATTTTGTAATAGTGGATGACGACGATGACGACGATGACGAGGAACAATGATGATGATGAGGATGATGATGACTATGATGATGAACAATGATGGTGATGATGATGAGGAGGAGGAGGAGGAGGAGGACGATGACGATGACAATGATTATGAGGAACAATGATGATGATGATGATGATAAGGATGATGACAATGATGATGATGAGGATGATGACTATGATGATGATGATGAGGATGAGGATGATGATGATGATGATGATGACGAACAATGATGGTGATGATGATGATGATGATGATGATGATGATGATGACGACGATGATGACGAACAATGATGATGATGATGATTATGATGATGATAGGTTTAGTTGAAAATTTGCTTTGATTTTATTTTCAAGAATTTGCAATGGAATGATGATGAGGAGGAGGAGGATGATGACAATGATGATGAGGAGGATGATGACTATGATGACGATGATGAGGATGATAATGATGATTGTTGGGCTGCAGATTTGTCCATTTTTCCATCACTTATCGACATATATTCCATCCATTTTCTTCCCATTATCACCCATTTATCATTCCATTTTCCATCAATTTGTTGTAACTACGCGTAAAACACCATACTACTTCCATTGATGCTTTAAGTGGTTAATAATAATTATTTTCCTTTATCATTTATGAATTAAATACTGTTATGCATAATTTTACTAATGATGGTTTTTGGAGTGATTTGTCATGTACATGATTCTCACAGCTAGCTGTTACAGCCTTAACCGAAAATGCATGCTAGATAAGAGCACCTTGATTCGCGTCTCAATTTGTGGGCATATGGAAAAGAATCTCAAAAATTTGAGAAATGGGTTTTGTGTGTAACAGCCTCATTAACTTGAATTTCAAGGCAATTTCCGAACAAAGCCATGGTTTGCGATATACAAGTGGTTCTTTGGGAGAGTATTTTCCAGATTTACTGTTGCGGCCAGTTCCAAAGTTGTTAGCAGTTACGACCGTGTTTCAGCTATTGCAAATCAAAAGTTGGGGGTTCAATTCCTCATTTCCATGAGATAATTTTATGTATAGATATGTAATCAATCTGATTAAGAGGAAGAGGAGAGAAGGCAATGTTATGATGTAGGATTTGATCTAGATCTATTGTAATCATTCTATTCTGATAATACATGCTAGTAGTTTCTTAATTCTGGAGTTGAAGAGTTTCATTGTAGGTGTTTTATTTTGTAGATTTGCTTATTTGTTAATTCATGCTTCCATTCATTAGATTTATCATAGTTGTTTTTATTATTTAGTTCATGCTTTCATTATATTTATAATAGTTGTTTTCCTGTTAATTCATCTTGATAGATCGTTGGCCAACTTAGCATTGGTTTGAGGTTTATGTATTTAGATCTTGTTTCATAAGAATTGATTCCATTAAAGTGTGATTAGATTTACAGTTTGGATTTATGGATAGGTTTTAGGTTTGATTTCTTTTCAAGAAGTTGTGACCTAGTTTACAAACAGTTTCGATTGCATACCAATAGATAACAGCGTAGGTAGAAATTTTGTTTGCATAGATCTTGCACAATAGATTTGAAATAAAAGACTTCCTCGGGTTGATAATTTATGTTTAGAACTCTGCATGTTAAGTTTTAATTAACTGACATATAGTGAGCCCAACATTTTGGTGCCATTGCCGAGGAATTTATCAATGGTGCAAAAGTGCATCTGACATTGTTTTGTAGATGCATTGTTAAAGTAGGGCATGTAGGTTGCATGATTACATTTCAGTTTATTGAATTTATTTTGAGTGTGAATTTCTTGTCTTTACATTCAATTTTATTTCATTTTTGATCTTTGGATCACAAATCTCATCATTCCCCTTAGTGGTGTTGTAAGTACCACCCATTCTACTAATAAGTTGATAGGAACATTCGAAGGAGGAGCCTAAGAATAGCACATGAAGAATCTATGAAGAGATGTGAGGTAAGAAAGATGGAGAATTTTTTGCCTTCAAATTTCCCATCAGAGATTCAGGAAGAGTGGCCCCAAGGAAAATCATTCCCCCACATATTCTACCAAATTTTCATAGTTTGGAAAATGAAGACTCTAATGTATTTTTATTTCTTTAAAATAATTTGTAGAGGATATGGTTATTGTCCTAATGATCAAAAGTTGAATGTGTTTCCCCTTACTCTAAAAGGAACAGCCCTCCGATGGTTCATGAGCCTCAGTGGGAAATGTATACAAACTTGGGAAGACATGAAACTTGTATTCTTCAAAAGGTACCAAGATTATTGTAGGGTCAATGAAGACATCTTTGAAATGACACAAGGAGAAGAATAGAGTCTGGAGGAATACATAGAACACTTTCAATATAACCTCCAAAGATCCAAACAAAAGAAACTGGGGAAGAGACCTTGAAAACACTTCTACTCAAGGGAATCCAAGCTAAATATTTAGAAATCTTAAATCTAATGGGAACAGGTAATGTATTTCAGCTAGCATATGATTATATTTGTGAGTTATTTAGAAGGTATTCAATAGGAAAATTCAAGAATGGTAAGAATTGTAGTAACCCTTCTTTTCAATCTTTGAAATCTGCTACAAAAACAAGAGTTTTACGAGCTGAAATCAATAATGTATTTAAAAATTCTAATGCTGATATCAATGATTCACTAAATTCAGAATTAGTTGTTTTGCAGGTTAAGGAAAATCATGAGGAATTTTAAGAAATAGTTTTCCCTCGGTGTCAGAAGAAACATCTTGTAATGGATTGTCCTTTGGATAGTCCCACAATTTTTGGCATATGTGACTTGAATCATTCCGTAGATCATTGTCCCTCCTTACCAATGATGAAAGAAACATAGCAAAGAGATTTGGAAGTTGTAGCCAACTCATTGCAATAGTCATGGAAACCATGGCCTACATGTATGGTTCAAAATTCTATCCCTCAATTTCCTTACTCTCATACTCAATCATTGAATACTCTTCCACCATGGTAGTTGTTGCATCCTCAATTTAACTCTTACCTACCTTATCCACAAGGTTGGAATGGCCTATCTTATGATCACATGGCCACACAACTTGGTCCTTTAATATCAACCTCACAAACTAGTTCTCTACATTAGTCACATCTATCTTCTCATCAAACTCCTTGGTATCCAACACAAATTCCTATCCAATCCACCCTCCACCCTAACCATAATAAACCAGTAGAGTATGCTTACAGTGCTAAACTGCAAAATGTTCCTACATTTCCCTCTTGTTCTACCTCACCTACACTGCTGCAAAAATACTATGCGTTGTTGTAGCAAATCCATACAAAGCCTAAACATGTTTTAAATCCAAGATTTGCAGATGGAGTTTCTTCTAGTCCTTATAAGAAAGTAGACAAGATCAACTTTTGAACCACACATAACATTTGATGACAGAAAAACATTGGAACCAAAAATTGAAGCATCCTTTACATCATTAGATCTGGATCTCTTATCCATTGAGGAAGATCACTTTACTAAGGAGCTTCATGGTGTCACATCCATGAGAAATCAAGGGAACAAAGACTATATTGAAGCTTGGTTTCAATTTGTTATCGGTCTGCAACATCATTCCATACTTCACCAATTCTTGGCACCATTATTTCAAGGGAAGTTGATCTCTCATATCCTAACATTCATAAAGTTATAATTTTATGTTGGGAGTATGAGGCTGCTTGAGTCACTTCTTCGAAAGTGGCTCCATTGGAAATATGCATACACTTGAACAATTTTTATATTTCCAATTTAATAGGGTAGGATAGAATAATAGAATAAAACCATGCCTTTTTTTTAAGTTTTTTATTTTTGAATAAGTATGCTCTCTTCCTGCGCCTTGTTGCGATCTGGAAGATCCAAAAGTAGAAAGATAAGGAATGGGTATGAGATGTTTTCAAGAATGTTTTAGAATTGTTGACTATTTGAGAAAAATGCTTAAATCATTTTTGTCTTCAATGTTCAAAATTTAATTTGTCTCTATTTGTTACAAAAAACAAACTTTCCTGAAAACAAAATTACAGTAATTAGGGAAGGTGAATGAAGGATCCACAGGAAAATGAGCCAATGCTTATGGAACCCTTCAATCTTGAACTTTGGCATGAATTTGTTAGCTACAACACCCAGCTATGACAGTGAGATGCAACACCCAACTGTGACAATGAGCTACAACACCAGCTATGACAATGAGCTGCAAGACAATGAGCTGCAACACCCAACTATGACAATGAGCTGCAACACCCAGCTATGACAGTGAGCTGTACACCCAGCTATGACTGTACTATAGATGAGAATTTATAATTTTGAGACATGTGTGTATTGTACATCATGTCATGTATTTGGTTTTCATTTATATATAACACACCCATAAAAATATGCATGATTTATTTCAACATTATGTCATTTTTTAAGAGTTGCCGCGGCTGAAACAGACTGTGTAAGTCAATCTAGGTGCTCCATGCTTGAAATTTTTGGTATCAGTGTGTGTTATATTTAAATTTACATCATTAAAAATATTCACACCTATTTCGGTCACTTTTGGGGGATCACATTTTATTTATTAAATTTTTGGTGACATTTTGGCTTGAAAATTTTATTGAAACACAGTCAGGACAGTCCGTTTTTGGGAGACCAAATGGAATTATTTTTAAAAACTGTTTACATCCTAAGTATCCATTTGAATCTAGTTTCCAAAACAATTCGAATTTTTAATATTGGGTATGAAACGAAAAAATTATGACCAAAATACTAATGGGGTGTCAAGCAGGCAGCTTAGGAATAGAGCTGGGAAAGTCAAGTTTTGGATGCCTTATTGAAAATATATTGCAAATTTGTTTCAATGATATATTTCCTTATGAATCTAGTTTACAACTCAATTTGAATCACTCCATTACAATATCGTATGCAAATTTTATGACCAAAATGCCAACTGCCTATCACAAATCGGCATTCCTAAAACTCGATTTCCTAGAATGTTCATTGGATTATTTGACCTATCAATTCTTATTGGACTCAAAACTTGTTTCTAATGGAGATACGTACATGAATCTAATTTCATATCTAATTGGAATCACATCAATCCGTTATCAAACGAAAAATTTAAGCCTAAAACCGTGACTATTGGTCTAGTCCAAAACTCAGAAAAAAAACACCTTGTCATGTAGTGATCCGGATTTATGCGCGAACGAAATGAAATAGCATATACAGACTCATAATAATAGACATTTTGCAAAGATAACAGAGATACAGTAAAAACGTATTATATTAAATGGCGGAAATAGAACAGACTGTAATACAATTGCTAGAATGGTGGTAGCTATCTCTGAGAAGAGATGTGGCTGCTACGCTCATTCGTGCCAAGCTTCATACAAAATGAGGCCAAAGGGGCCTATTTATATTAATAATAGCGAGGTGAGAACCCCAAAAGTCCCAAAACGTAACCCTAGAAGATGAACCGTCATAAATTTTGCGGCCCCACGGTGGTAAGTTGAACAGTCAACTTCCCGGGGTCATAACTTTTGCATACGATCTCCGATTTGGGCGTTCAAGAACTCGTTGGAAAGGTCGGTCTAAGCTTTACAACTTTTGGTCGGCCAAATGCATGCCGATGGCATCCATTTGGTCCCGAATCTCCAAAAAACGTCGTTTAAGGCCTCAAAACGGCCCCAGAAGTTTAGGACTCGAAAAACTGCCGAAAAATAACTAGGAAACTGCCACAATGAATAATTGTTTTGAGCCAGTGGAATAGGTGGGTGGCCACCGATCTCCATCTGGATCATGCAGGTTGTTACTGAGTGATTTGGTATAATTACACAGAATTTTAAAAACCTGTTTCTAAGGGAAATAGGCCTGTGAATTTACTTTCATTTGGATTTGGAATCACTCAAATTGGACAAGGAACGAACAATCTTTGATCAAAATACTGGTGGTGAGTCTAGATGGACATTGCTCTCCTGCAGGTATAAAATGGATTTTGATTTGTTCATTTTTATTTGGATTTGTTTTATAAGTAATTTCTTGTTGTTTTTTTCATAAATGTCGGGTGAAGAGAGGCCAATCATCTCTCTTCTTCCATCATCTCATGTTTTATTGCAGGCAAGTGCTAGGTTTTTGCAGGTCCTTGGAAGAAAAAGGTCAATACATGCACGAGTGACTTTTGAAGACTTTTTCTCAATTTGCAAATGGATTGAGCACATAAAAAATGGAGAGATTTATGTGCAAACCATACATATTCCAATGTTTCCAAAGTCAAGTCTCATTTCTACATGACAAGAATGTTTTTTAGACACCTGTCATACCAATTGTTGTCGAAAGAAACCCCTCAAGAATCCAATTGCACTCTCGTAGATTCATTCACCCTCCTCATTTCAAAACCCTAAAAATCCATTCATGTCAAAGTCTCATTTTCCACTTCTTATGTAGTCACCTTAACCGTTTTATTTTCTATCACTACTACATCATGACTTCACATATACTTTCTACTTCTGAGTTTCATGTTGGTTCTATTTTTCACTATCATTCTTCACAATCATTTATTTTTTACTCGTATTGGATGATGTGGAATTCATTAAGGTCCACCTTCCAATGGTATTGTCCCATCGACTCTAACAAATCATCTTGTTAGATTTTTATCATTCAAGCTAGCATTATGATCTTAGGATCTTATCTAAGAGAATAACATGCACAATAATAAAACACAAGAGACAATGAACACAAATATTTTCCTCGGGGAAACCATAAAGGAGAAAAACCTGAAACTTCCTTAGAGATAGAATCAGCACCAAAAGCAAAACCCCAAAAACAATAAGATGATCTCTCAACAGCAGTAGTCTCTCTCTCTCTCTCTCTCTTGTCCCAGCAACTTCTTCTCTCACTCATGCGCCCCAGTGAGTGAGTGTGTGTGTGATAAATAGAGAGGCTCACTCTCTATGTATATTCTTTTGTTCACTTAATGTCCACTCCAACATGTCTGTCTCACTTAACAATTACTTACTAGATCCACCATCTCTAGAAGAGTCTAATAACCCTAGTGCCCCACAACTTGTGGGGACTTTTCCCCCTCCGACTAACAAGGAGGGTTATCCTTAACACAACGGTGGGGACTATTGCCCTGACTTACAATAACTCACCTAGGGTTGACTTCTCTAGGATAGTATAATAACCCTAGGGCCCCACAACTGCGGGGATTTTAACCCTTGATCAATAGGAGGGTTACCCACAATGAATTGACATGACTTGTTCACATTATAGAAAATCCCGATTGGAACATCGAGGCATGACATGACTCAATTACATTAAAAACACTTCCTAGAATAAACATTGGGGTACAATACATAAGATATACAAGTGAATACATTTCGAAGATACAATTACATCAACAATCCCTCTTAACTAGGAAGGTATTCTCTTTACACAATTTATCAGCACAAGTTTTCTTCTCTGTATCATCTGTATCATCATTGATTCCTCATTATCTTTAAGTATTATTTAACTTCAATTCATATTCATCTTGATCTGGATCATCACTCAATCTGGATCATCATCACTCGATCTGGATCATCACTCGATCTAGATCATCACTGCTGGATCATCATCACTAGATCTGGATCATCACTGCTGGATCATCGTCACTGGTTCTGGATCATCACTTGATTTGGATCATCAATGGGTTATCATCACTGGTGCTATCTCTTGATTCTTCTCATCATAGGAAGTTCTACAGAGCCAGCCCTTTTTCATGTTGGTTGTAGGCCTAGCCTCCATGTAGGTCTTCTTCAGTTCTTATATCCGATTGTAAGTCAGAATGGTCTGCCTAGAACTTACATCTGACCTCATCTCGTCAGAAAGGAATGCCCAACACTCGCATCTGACCATGAGAGGAACACATCCACCATCATGTCAGAATGGCCCGACCCTTACATCTGACCATGGGAGGGCCCATCCTGCCCCCATGTTAGAATGGCTCTCAGTCCCAAAATAAGGGTTCTTGTTAATTGACCAGGTGCCTCCATTCTCCCAGAGAATGGCATCATCCCTTACATCTGACCATGGGAAGGCCCAGCCTGCCCCCATGTCAAAATGGCCCAGCCCTTACATCTAACCATGGAAGGAACCAATCCTCTCACCATGTCAGAATGGCTCTCAGTCCCAGACTGAGGGTTCCTGGTAACTGACCAGGTGCCTCCATTCTCCCAGAGAATGGCATCAGCCCTTATATCTGATCAAGTGGGAACACATCCCTCAATCATAGTAGAATGACCCTGCACTTATATCTGATCATATGAGATTACATCCCACAGTCATATCAGAATGGCCCTCAGTCCCAGACTGAGTATTCCTGGTAACTGACGAGGTACCTCCATTCAGAGAATGGCAATCAACACTTATATCTGATCATGTAGGAACCAATCCTACAGTCATATCAGAATGGCTCAGCACTCATATTTGACATGGAAGGAGCCAATCCTTGTAGAAATTCTAAAGCCTTGATGGCATAAGGAATTTCATAAACTGGCTAAGGATCTAAGCACACAATTAACCTCACAGAGAATTGTAGAGAATTAGCATAAGGAGAGAAGAAGAAAAATTAATGAACGGACATTAATGAATGATCAATAAATGAGAATTAATATTATTACATAGGTAATACATCCTTATAAAGGAAAAAGGAGTTGCATGAAGACAACTCAAGCTAGCTCATAAAAGCAAGCTTACTAATTATGATAAACCCCATAGTTGACTAAAGCAGTTTCCCAATCTATCAAGCACCTCACGAATTAGCAATAGCATGAGTGAGTGATGATGAGTGAAGGAAACACTTGCTAATCTTAGAATATGGAGAGAAAATAATGGAGGATGTGTTGGAAACAAAAGCTCCCAGTTTCCTAGTTAACTAGCTTTTATCTTATCCATAGAAAAGCAGGGTAAAGCAGAAAAAGAAGAAAAAGCAGAAAAAAACAGAATCTGCTATAAGGTTCTGTATACTAATTCTAGATGAACCCAAAATCAGAAATAAATCATTCCTAGGATATAGATGGCATGCATTGACTTTAAGGTGCAAGTGGATGCCAACTAATTAAGCTAGTGGGTGAATAATTAATCAAATAATGATTAATTATTTTATCCTAAGTTTATGAGCGGGTTTATTATATTCCAACAATCCTCTCACCATGACAGAATGGCTCAGCCCTTACATCTGACCATGGAAGGAACCAATCCTCTCACCATGTCAGAATGGCTCATGGACTCATCACTTCCCCTTGGAGGGAACCTCGATCTGGAGAACACCAAGCTTCTCCCTGAAGTACTCAAACTTCACTCTGGCCAATGGATTCATCAACACATCAGCTATCTGTTCGTCCATCGCAACATACTGGAGCTTCACTACTCCTCTCTACACTATATCCCTGATATAGTGATACTTGATCTTGATATGCTTCGACTTGTCATGGAACACTGGGTTCTCTGATAACTTCACACAACTCTGGTTGTCACAATATATAAAAGTAGCATCTAACTAGAGATCAAATAAATCATACAGTAGCTTCCTCTACCATACTGCCTCACAACTAGCTGAACAAGCTGTGACATTCTCTGCTTCAGCTATACGCAGTGCCAGACAAGACTGCTTCCTACTAAAACAAGAGATCACACCTGATCCCATACTGAAACAACACCCTGAATTTCTCTTCCTATCAATGGCACTGCATGCCTAGTCTGAATCCACATACCCCTCCAGGTTAATGTTCAAATTCACCTCATACTTGAGCCCATAATCAATTGTACCCTTTAGGTACCTCACTGCATGATTTGCAACAATCAGGTGAACATGTATCAATGTGTTCATAGCAAAGCAAGTATCTGGTCTTGCATCCGTCAGGTATATCAAGGAACAAATCATATGACAATACATCGTGGAATCAACCTACTCTGATGAAGCAACACTCAATAGCTTCAGGTTCAATGCCATAGGTGTGGTCATGCAATCCATCATCCTAGATCTCTTCAGGATCTCTACTACATACTTCCCTTATCCACACTTCCATGCCTAGAACATAGTGCATCATCCCGAATTCGTTCATCTCAAAATCGATAGCAAGTCTCCTTCTTACAACTTTAATGAGTTCCTCTTTTCTGTTAGGAATATGTCATTGACATATAACAGGAGCATCACTGGTCTTTCGCCTTCAACCTTGAATCAAAGGTTGGAACCCGCTTTACTCTCAGTAAAGCCTAGAGTCATCTGTAATCTGTCCATCTTGTCATACCATGTCGAACCTTGGGATCTTCTACAGTCACTCCCTCTGAAGCGGATCATCATACTCCCTATGTCTATCATACTCTATGCACTGAAGCATTCTATACCGGAGTGACAAGTAGCTTCCTCTGCTACTAATATTCTATGTATCCATCTAGGATCACTAGATACCAAGTTCCTCTATCTTGAACTTTTTTGTTGTTTTTTTTAAGTTCTTCTCGTACCCATTTGTGAGCTTTTCATCCTCTATAGACTTTCATCTTAAACCTTGTAGCAAAGGTTCATATCTTCATCAAGATTCTCATGCATGTGTTATCCCATGGGTGTCTTCTGAGCTCGTACAAGGCCTTCTTTCATTTGCACACATGATTCTACCTGTCATGTGTCTCAACTCCCACTGGCTGCAAATGTCTCTTCATAGTCTATGCCTTCTTTTTGTGAGAAGCCTCATGCTACGAATCTTCCCTTGTATCCCACGATGTTTCCATTTACTACATGATGGAACTACGAACTTCCCTTCATGTATCGATACTGCATCCTAGACATCATTCTTCTTGAACTGGTCTTCCCTTTCTTCTTCGTTACTTCTTCATAGCTGGAAGGTTCTGCATCAATGATGTCACTGCATTCATCATATTATTCTTCAGCTTGAACTTTTGTCACTTGTTCTTCGAAACAAGTCTCATCCTTCTTTGATTGTAGGCGATTATGTATGCGATCTTTCCTACAAGTCAAATGCATTTGTATGGTTAGAAACATTTCATAAGGAATATTCATAATGGAAAATTCTTATGCATAAATATATGACACTATTTTAGCCAATACAACATTCATCCATATCTCATAGAAACTTTTCTAGATGCCTTCCATCTCTACCAGGACAAGATTGAGATTGTGCACTAATCCAGTATGTCAGCTAAGAGGTTTCATTATAGATAAGCAACAATGGAGAGTTGTATAGCACCATGAGATACTTACCCATCACATGCATATTAGTAGTATACTGTCATTAATGTAAACATTATATCATTCATAACACATTAACTGAATATAAACAAATGCATAACAAAACAATATTATGAAATGATTGTTGAATACTTATCTTTATTTGATTCGTGGGTAGACTCCTTCTTGAGCCTTCAGCTTCATCATCTTCTTCATTCATAATAGCATCATTTCTCATCCAAATGCTAAGATGGATAAAAGGTTCTTCAAGAGTTGAGTTCTTCATATTCCTCATTGCTTGAGGGATCTTTGGATGGTGAGAGCTTGATCTTCAGTTGCTCCCATCTTCTCTTCTCTTATTATGACTCGAGCTTCTTCTTCTTCCCAGAGTCTGCTGAAAGTAATCACTTCCTTCTGGCACACATTACTCGTATG
Source organism: Pseudotsuga menziesii (assembly GCA_001517045.1). Taxonomy (NCBI): domain Eukaryota; kingdom Viridiplantae; phylum Streptophyta; class Pinopsida; order Pinales; family Pinaceae; genus Pseudotsuga; species Pseudotsuga menziesii. The sequence goes on from LPNX010764902.1 coordinate 114,999, forward strand.
AATGAATCCGATTATCTTGGGAGGCCATTCAAGGTGGCTATCACCACATTTGCATTCTCCACTTCTTCTTCTACTACTACAAGTTGTTCTTTGATTTGAGAGACCCCTATAAAATATGACTGTATGGTCTCTGCATTCCGGATCTTCACATTTTTCAACTGTTTTCTCAAAGTCATATTCTGATTTCTGTTCTTCCCTTCAAATAGCTTGGTTAAGTAATCAAACATCTCTTTCAGTGTCTTTAGGGAAGACACTTGTGGTATAAGGTTATCTGTGATTGAATCAACAATGATCGTTTTGGCCTTGACCAAGTTCTTCTGGTGTAAGGATTTTAGCCTCATCTCCCTCTTGAACTAGAACCTCTCTACTTATGTAGGAGTCCAATTCATTTTCTTTAGAGAGATCATATACCTCCATGCTTGGAATTTGTCAACTTCAATAAGCTTATCATCAAGCTTATGTGATAGATCACTTTGAAATGAGAACCTCAAATGAAAATAGCAAAAGATTAGAACTTACTGATTTGAGGTGTCCGTCCTGGTTCCAAAGCTGGTTGATCTAGGGTTTTTCAAAGAAACCCTAATTTTCAAAAATTGGAATCTTTTAGATCTAATTGTCTAGAAAGATAGATCTCTTCAAGGTGATTTTTCCAATGTACTCATTTTCTAAAAACAATGGAGGGAAGCTCTCGAAACAGGAAGCCCTAGTTTTTCAATTTCTTTTGTAGAAATGTCTGATACTGTTTTTGTGATATATTCAAGATTAATTCTTCTATATGTCTGAAAATTCTTACTGAGATAGCCTCGCCTACCCCTGTTCCAAAACCATAGGTTTTATCATAATTGGTTTCACCAATTGGGATGTATGATCGTTTTCCCAAGGTGACCTGTTTGAGGATTGTTCCAAATAGAGAAGTTGTATGCACTGCCATGTGTCACTGTTTCATCTACTGGGTCTAAAATGTGGACCACATAAATTAAAGTTCATTCCCTTTCTGGAACATCTTCATAAATTTTATTTGGACTTTCATAGCCCGAGATATAACAATTCTCCTCAGGTGTCCTGTTTAGGGATGAATCCTGGAAGAGGCTAGAACCCTTACTTAGAGGGATGATATCTCATAGACTATATAGCATCTGAGGCTAAAATTTGGATAGAGTGTAAATCAGGATTTTATCTTTGTCTTGTGAAAGTTTCAGCTCTTGAGCCTTCTCCAATCCTGAGATATAGCGAACGTACCAAAACATATCATTTTTAGTATTTAGGGTTTTTCTAGCTCGAGGTCAAATTAGGGTTTGAATTTCCCAGAGTTATACCCAACCAAAAATCTTGACCTAGGTCTCTAAAATTCGATTTTGATGAGGAGAGCAATCATATGCTAGGCTCACTAAAAAATTCCTCTTCTGTAAGAAGCCCTAATTTTCTGCACCAAAAACTGAAAATGCTCAGAATCGAATTTTGCTTCGACAGAAAGATGCACCCTTCAATGGAGAGTGAGCCTAGCATACTTCTGCTGATGGATTGTGGAGAGAGAAACCAAAATTAAGAAGTCCTAGCTTCTACATCTACACAATTTCTTCTTCTCAGGTCAACTCTGATACCATGTTAGATTTTTATCATTCAATCTAGCATTATGATCTTAGGATCTTATCTGAGAGAATAACATGCATAGCAATAAAACACAAGAGACAATGAATACAAAGATTTTCCTCAGGGAAACCATAAAGGAGAAAACCCCACAACTTCCTCAGAGATAGAATCAACACCAAAAGAAAAACTCCAAAAACATTAAGATGATCTCTCGACAGCAGTAGTCTCTCTCTCTCTTATCCCAACAACTTCTTCTCTCACTCATGCACCCCAGTGAGTGAGTGTTTGTGTGATAAATAGAGAGGCTCACTCTCTATTTATATTCTTTCGTTCACTTAATGTACACTCCAACATGTCGGCCTCACTGAACAATTACTTACTAGAGTCGACATCTCTAGGATAGTCTAATAACCCTAGTGCCCCACAACTTGTGGAGACTTTTCCCCCTCCGACCAACAAGGAGGGTTATCGTTAACACAATAGCGGGGACTATTTCCCTGACTTACAATAACTCACCTAGGGTCAACTTCTCTAGGATAGTCTAATAACCCTAGGGCCGCACAACTGCGGGGAATTTAACCATTGATCAATAGGACGGTTACCAACAATGACTTGACATGATTTGTTCACATTATAGAAACTCCCGATTAAAACATTGGGGCATGACATAACTCAATTACATTACAAACACTTCCCAGAATAAACATCTAGATACAATACATAATATATACAAGTGAATACATTCCAAAGTTACAATTACATCAACACATCTAGGATCAAGATTAGAGTTTTATAGTGCCCTGGTATCTACATGAATCAGTGGCATATTTCCTTGTTGTTAATCATGGGGATTCATCAATGCCTCTTGATTGACAAATCTTGCAGGTGACTCGACTCCAACACATCCATTCATAACTGTCAAGATGCACTAAGGTAATCCAACGACATACATTAATGGCTGACATACATTGGTTAACAGCATACATTAATGGCTGGTAATCCAATGATTTCTTTCCGTAATTGACTTCAGCACATTCATTCGCCTGGTAAGAATTGTACCTTAGTTTTGTAGCAGCTGAATATTATGTGATCTAATGGTTTCAACAATGACTTGTAGCATCATTTGTTCAGTAGTTTTGCAATTCCTTTCCATTTTCTTCCAGCAGTTAGCAGTCTTACATGCAACCAACACAACATCGTAGATCAAATTCAGCCTCATCTAGTTTCAGCTCTCATATACATCTATCTTAGCATCAGATCGACCTATATTGCTCCAACATCATTCCATCCTTGCCAAGCAAGGATTTCGTGGAGGTAAAATATCATGAGTTTTTTATTTATTAAAGATTTAGGAAGATGTAATGAAGAACCACTAAGCATTATCCATTTCCATTTTCTATATAGCATTTTATGTCCATTCATTCCCATCCTTGCCCACCCAATTCTAACACTTCACCATTCTAATTCATGCACATCCACTTCAAAGTCCTACCCAACATCTCACCAACCCAACTGTCCAAGCATGAAAATAATAAAAGGATACCTTATTGTTGTCACACAAGAACCAACAATAAGAAGTCTTGCTGCTGCCACAAAAGAACCAGCAGTAAGAAAATAATCTTTGCTACTGCCACATAAAAACCAACAATATGAAGTCTTGTTGTTGTCACACGAGAACCAATAGTAAGAAAAGAATTCTTACTATTGCCACACAAGAACCAGTAGTAAGAAAAGAATTCTTGATGTTGCCATACAAGAACCAACTATAACAAAAGAAGTCTTGTTGCTGCCACACAAGAACTAGCAGTAAGAAATGGTGCTCTATTGCCACATAAAAAAAATGAGGAGAAATAAAATAGTTGATACACATATTGAAAGAGAAGGATAGGCTGGACACAAGAACCTACAGTAGAAGAAACTATTGTAGAAGTCATTCCTTCATAAGAGTATGCTCCCATACAATAGGGAAGGAAATGCATTCTAAGTTATGAATTGCTTGGTGATTTAGTGATGCATATATGAGTTCACTTCCACACAACTGTTGAAAAGTTAGAGTTGGCATCTTGATACTATGGGTTGATATACATCATATTTGATTTACATATGCTCTCATAGAACTTAAATGCTTAGGTTTTGTTGATTGGAATATAGACATACATTCTCACTTCCCAAACGAATTTGATCCTTGCTCATTAAAAGTAATGGTCATTTTAAGCTTGGATTATCCATTAGTATCAGTCCTGATTATTATTGATGCAGCTATCTTCAGCAAGTATGCAACTCTTTTGGTGTTTGAAAAAAAAAAACCATTAATTATCTTCTCATTCATATTCCATATGGGGTTTCTTGTGCCAAAAGTTCCAGAAGTTGTCATAAGAAAAAGTGCAGCCAAGAGCATCACATACAGGAAATTATGGTGTGCATCTTCAACATAGAATGGATAGCATGGATTCCAAAATCTCTACTGTATATTCAGAATGCTACTACAGTATTAGAAGGAAGTCTATGGCAACGTTTGAACAATGTTTGGCATTATTTAAAGTGTTACAAAGCACTCCACAATAAGGGCATAACCAAAGAACATTGTAGCAACCTTCATTCAACCATGAGAATGGATGAAATTTACTGTGGTTTATTGCAATAGAATTTTCCATATCTCTTAAGAGTTATGAATTTGATGTGAAAATGGTTCTAAAATTCTTTTATTTCCCATGAATGATAATTCCTGTAGTAGAGTTTGGCTTGTGAAGATCACCGATATGCTTTTTAGCACTTGTGACATATGGTGGCTCTACGAATTCTGTGACTGTCAAATGATATTTGAGCAACTTGGGTCATCATAAAAGGAAATTTGCGAATGTGATATCTTGCTGGTATGAAAATTTCCTATGCATTGTCATTTTTTTTTTTTTGCAATACATTATGAGCACTTAACTACAACCACGTGGAATCAAAATCGAGCTCACACAATCATTTTCAAATAGCATACAGTCATTTTCAAGCAGCCTACAGTCATTTTTGTAAGTCAAGTATGTGTTTCCATCTAGCATATATATAAAAATAAATTGGATGTTGGGAGTGGTAGTGCAGATACAAGAAAACAAATTTCCCAATGTTCACTTGATTTCATGATGGTTATCTAAACCAATGAATGGAAGGTAAGTTAATGAAAAATGGAATTTGAGAAAAGTTTGCAAATGGATGGACAATGCTCTCACACCAAGTGAAACAAATTATGAATATAGAAGTGGGAAGTAGTAGAAATCTTATGTCATGGAAAAGTGCAGCAAAGAAGTGAAGTTTTAAGACAAATTGTACCAGGGGAAGAACATACTATATCTTCCTTTACCTGAGGATAGGTAAAATATTCAGTTTGGGGGAGATTGTGGATAAATAAGCAGCATCTGGTGCAACGTCCTGAAGGTAATTCGTGATGTAATACACACAATGATATATATTGCACTTGTCCCTCCTCAATACATTGGAAATTTGATGGGTCGCATGCTCTATTCAAACCAAGATGCAATCTCATCACCCAAGGTGGAGTCTTAGCTTACAATCATCTATTTTCATTCTAATATATTTTGAAGATGATATGACTGTCATTTAATTTTCTCCATCATGGATCTGCATTGACATTAAAACCTATATCCAATCAACCAGATGAGTAGATGCTGAGAGCAATTTTTGCAATCAAGTTCATGCTTTTATAACCCCACGGTGTTTGGCAAAAGTGCAGAAAATTATTTAAAGATATCTTGCAAACTGTGAGCTGGTTTTTCATGAAATTTGGAGGGAAGAAGCATCATGGTAAGAAGAAAAAACATGGCAAGTTTTAGCTCATTCTAGTGCACGATTTTCAAGAAAACGACCATCATGACCTCAAAATCCTTGATGTGGGTTTCTCTAATTTTTGGTGTGGAGATGCATTAGAATGGTAATTACTTGCTTGAAAAATTTTAGCCCAACCCAGTTTGTATTTTGTGAAATATTGGTTCAGGAATTTTAGCTGCAACACATTTTTATTCATGTTCATCTACAAAAGTGCAAAAATTGAAATAAGCATATCTTGCAATTGGTAAGTTGGATTCTCATTACTTTTGGACAGAAAGTGCATAATACCAAGGCGAACAATCTTGGTAAGTTTAATCCCAATCCAATGTATGATTTTCAAGAAAATGGCCATAATCACCTACATTCAATTTGTATTTTTTTCAAAATTAGTGATGTGGATATCTTTGATTTTTGGTGTGTAGGTGCATTGGACTAGTATAAACCTACCTGAAAAATTTCAGCTGAACCCAATTCATCGTTTGTGAGAAAATGACTTCAAAAGTTTTTTGCTCAAAATGATGCAACACTGTAAAAATCTTTCCTTTTTCCCGTTTCGCGCAGCTGCAACACCGTAAAAATATTTACTTTTTCCCGTTTCATGTAGCTGCAGCATCGTAAAAAAAAATTCTTACCTTTTTTTGTTTTGCACAGCTGCAACATCGTAAAATGTTTTCCTTTTTCCCATTTCACGCAGTTGCAACACTGTAAAAAATTTTCCTATTTTCCTATTTTAGGCAACTACGACTCCGCCAAATTCTTCGCTAAATTTAGCGCTCTTTGCGCTGTGACTCTGCCAAAATCTTCACTAAAATATTCACCAAATTCTTCATTAAATTTAGAGATCTTTGGGTTGCAACTCTGCCAAATTCGCCACTACATTTAGCGCTATTTGGGCTGCGACTCTACCAAAATCTTTGCTAAAACCTTCACCAAATTCTCTGCTAAAAATAAGCTGTGACTCCACCAAATTTCTACTAAATCCTCTGCTAAGGAGATGCGACTCCACCAATTTTTTTGCTAAATCCTTCGCTAAGCAGCTGCGACTCTGCCAAATTTTATATTAAATCCTGCGCTAAGCAGCTGTGACTCTGCCAATTTCTGTTAAACTCTCCATTTATTCTCACTGCAACTGTGCTAATGGTAAAATGAAGAAAGAAGTGAATGAGTTCTTCTAGTTGGATGCTACACAGGTATTGGGTTGCATGAGGACATGTAACAAGTTCAGTTTGGGGGTGATGTTGGGCCATGGATTTGTCCATTTTTCCATCACTTATCGACATATATTTCATCCATTTTCTTCCCATTATCGTCCATTTATCATTCCATTTTTCATCAATTTGTTGTAATTATGCTTAAAACACCATACTACTTCCATTGATGCTTTAAGTGGTTAATAATGATTATTTTCCTTTATCTTTGATGAATTGAATATTATTATGCATAATTTTACTAATGATGTCTTGAGGAGTGATTTTTCACGTACAGGACGCTCACAGCTAGTTGTTACAACCTTAACAAAAAATGCATGCCAGATAAGAACACCTTGATTCGCGTCTCAATTTGTAGCTATATGGAAAAGAATATTGAAAATCCAAGACATGGGTTTTGTGCGTAATAGCCTCATTTACTTGAGTTGTAAGGAAATTTCTAAACACAGCCATGGTTTGCGATATACAGGTGGTTCTTCGAGAGAGTATTTTCTAGATTTACTGTTGCGGCCGGTTTCAAAGTTGTTAGTAGTTATGGCTGTGTTTCAGTTGTTGTAGATCACAAGTTGGGGCTTCAGTTCCTCATTTCCATGAGATCATTTTATGTATAAATATGTAATCAATCTCATTAAGAAGAGGAGAAGGGAAAACAATGTTATGATGTAGGATTTGATCCAGATCTATTGTAATCATTCCATTCTGGTAATACATACTGGCAGTTTCTTAATTCTGGAGATGTAGACTTTCATTGTGGAGATTCAGCTCTGCTGAGTGGAGGAAGGGCCCTCTTCCCTGAGCACATGCTGGTAGTGTTGATTATAGGTTTTTTATTTTGTAGATTTGTTTATTTGTTAATTCATGCTTTCATTCATTAGATTGATCATAGTTGTTTTTATTATTTAGTTCATGCTTTCATTAGATTTATCATAGTTGTTTTCATGTTAATTCATCTTGATAGATCATTGACCAACTTAGCATTGCTTCAAGGTTTATGTATTTAGATCTTGTTTCATAAGAATTGATTATGTTGAAGTGTGATTAGATTTACAGTTTGGATTTATGAATAGGTTTTAGGTATGATTTTTTTTCAAGAAGTTGTGACCTAGTTTACAAACAATTTCGATTGCATACCAATAGATTACAATGTCAAGTAGAAATTGTTCTTGCTTAGATCTTTCACGATAGCTTTGAAATAAAAGACTTCCTCGGGTTGATAATTTATGTTTAACACTCAGCATGTTAAGTTTTAATTAACTGACATATAGTGGGTGCAACAATGATGATGATGATGATGATGGCGATGACGATGATGATGAACAATGATGGTGATGATAATGAGGAGGAGGAGGAGGAGGATGATGATCATGATGATCATGATGACTATGACTATGATGATGATGGTTATGATGATTACGATGATGATGATGATGATGTTGATGCGATGATGATGATGATGATGATGACTATGATGGTGAACAATGATGGTGATGATGATGATGAGGATGATGATGATAATGGCGATGATGAGGAACAATGATGATGATGATGATCATGATGACTATGACTATGATGATGATGATGATGATGATTACGATGATGAGGATGGTGATGTTGATGACAACAATGATGATGACAATGAGGATGATGATGACTATGATGATGAACAATGATGGTGATGATGAGGATGATGATGATGACGACAATGATGCAGAACAATGATGATGATGATGATGATGATGGTGATGATGATGATAAGCATGATGACAATGATGAGGATGAGGATGATGACTGTGATGATGATGATTATGATGAGGATGATGATGATGATGATGACGATGACAATGATGATGAACAATGATGGCGATGATGATGA